>PVIH01018576.1:0-38029 GCA_004025045.1 Sigmodon hispidus
AAAAAAAAAAAATTCAGAGGGAAAGATGAACACAAAGAAAATATAGGTGTAGCAATCTTATTTGTATGTCTACCCTTGATAAGCCATGCTTATCATTCTTATCCTCTATATAGTTATTGTTAACTCTTCCACATTTTAAATTCTTTTTACTGTGTTTTTTTTTTAATAAATACAAAATAAAGGAAAAAAAAATATTTCTAAAAAAAAAAAAAAAAATACTGTTCTAATAGAATGCAGTCTACTTCCACAGTACTTGAGGTAACTATTTCTCTGGGCTTCATTTTTATAGTCACTGGTCCAATAATGTATTCAATTACATGACTCAAATCTCTTTAAATTAGAATATTCTATTATAGGGAACAAAGTCTGATTTTTTTCCCTGATTTTTAGTACTTGAATTAAATCCCTACTAATTTAGATGTAATAGAAAAAAAAATCAAACCTTTAAAAATGCTTTGTTATTGCACTTCAAATTTATTTCAGTTGATTAAAGGGTTCTTTGCTCAGTTTTCTGAAGACTTGCCACATGGCATATATTAAATCTATACCTTCCACATAGAGTTTTATGAACTAACTGATAGAACACAAAGACAAAAGGATTTTGGATGAGAGACCCAGTAGTGAGCAGTGAGGGCTTCTACAGGGCAGTGAATATGGGAGAACTGGACAATCAATAGAAGCTGGAGAATTATTAGATTTGGAAGAGGGAGAGTGCTGCTGTCCACTGAAAAACAACTATGAAAAGATAAAAACTGAGAGACAACAGAAGCAAAGGATGAGAAGACATTCATAATTTTCATGATGTATGTGGGGAGAAGAGAGACCAGAGGGGTTAAGGAAACAGTAAGGAGTCAGTCTTGAGGAAGAATATGAAGAAATGAAATAGTGAGGCTTAGGAAAATGACCAAGACTCAAAAGAAGTAACAGTTTGTAGCACAATTTAAAACACATGACATCTCTATTTAGACATTTAGCTTTAAACAGATCTTTTAAAAAAATTAAAATTTTAAATCATAGTCTTACATTGCATTGGACTATTTTAATATTTCTACAAGATTTTTCACATATCTAGTTTGCTTTATAAACTTATCCTCAGACACCTGTAAATTATCCCCTAAATCTAAAGTCATCTAAAATTGAGTCCTCACCTTCCTGTGTGCTCATTGGGTGATCCTAAGTAAGTTATTATTATCCACTCTATGCCTCAGTTTCCTGATCTGCAAAGTTCAGACAGTGTGAAACTGAAATTCAGTGAGATACCCGAAGTATCCAGGAGATTGCCTGGCACAGATTAGGTACTCAATAAATGTTAGCGCTTAAGTAGACTTACTGTAATTTACTCATCCATTCCACACTTTCAGGAATTTACATTATTCTCATTTTTTTCACTATTAAAGAGGGACTTCTGTGCTCTTCTTTGTGCAGAAAGCTTTTTGTTGTTGTTACTCAGAATTAGGATTTCTTCAAGTGAAAGGTTCCCAGAACTGGAATTGCCAGAGTCAAAGGGTGGAATATTTGAAGATGCTTGTTATGTCCATACTGCCAAAAGAACTCCCTGAAGAACAGAACAGTCAGGCCTGCATGAGATATTGTCTTTTTGAAAAAGAAACAGAGAGGCTGTCTGTGCAACAGAAGAGATTATGGTATTGGTGTTCTCAGTTTGGTCTGCATTTGCTGTCTACTGTAAATCAACCCTCTTTTTGTGTGTCTGTGGGTTTTGCTTATGAGGCTGTTGAGATATTAATCATTTTAGCACTATTTTTGTTGGTGCCAAGTATTCTGTTTGTAGTTTCTGAGTTTTGATAAACTCTAATATAAGCTGTCCTCCTGTCATTAAACCCAGACATGACTCTTTCTTCACATGAATAAGATTGTTACCTATAATCTATTCTTTCCTCTGAGGTCCTCCCACATCTCCATTCTGCTTGCTCCTCCCCCTTACTATCCCAAATCCTCTCCTCCATTTCTATTCAGAAAAGGAAAGCCCTCCCCCCACTAGATATCAACCAAACATGGCATATCAATTTGCAGTAAAACTAAGTACATCCCTTATATTAAGAATGGGGAAGGCAACCCAGTATGAGGAATAACGTCCCAAGTGCCAGAAAATGAATCAAAGATAGCCCATGCTCCAAATGTTAGGATTCTCTCACAAGAAGACCAAGCTATTCAAATCCCTGACTGGTCTTAGTACCTGAAACAAAACAAAGCTTCCTGGAAAAAAACAAAACAAAACAAAACAAAAAAACAAAAAAACACTTAGTAAATACCTAAAGAAAAAATCAAATGATATCATGGTGGCTACTCTAAAGATGTTTTCTGAAAGTTAAATTTATGTTCATAGCAAATGCACAGGACTGGAAAGATGGCTCAGCAGTTTTGAGTGTACAGTAGTCTTGCAGAGAACTCCCCTTCAATTACCAACACCCAGCACCTAGCATCCAGAACCTGTACCCACCTGAAACTCTAGGTTTAGGGGATCAAATGCCTCTCACTCCTGTGTGCACCTGAATACAGACCCCCCACACACACACACAAAGAGAAAGAGAGAGAGATTTTAAAGTATAAGAAAATCCTGAAAAAATAGATGATAGATAATTAGATGCATAGTCAATACATGATTTCTATTTGTGTTCTTTGTTATTTTATTTATTTTTGAATAAAGTCTCATTTTTTATCTAGGTATCTCCTTGTTCAAACTCCCTTCCACCTCCTGCCCTTCCCAGTCACTCTGTCTTCTCCCCATCTCCTTATCTCCACCAAAGCAAGAGCAGGAGGTCCCAAGGTCCCAAGGTGGCTTAGATCAACATACACTCAAGGCAAATTTGATTCGTACATCCTAATATCAAGACTGGGTGAGGTGTTCCTCTGGAGGGAATGGGCTCCAAGATGCCAGTCCAAGATGCTCTGGATCCGAAGCTGTTCAGTGGTTGTGGTTTGCAGCTTGGGTATGCTTTCTTCTTAAAGTCCACTAATGAGTTGAGTATACCTTCTGCTTATCTTTCTGGGTTTGTGATACCTCGTTCAGGAAAATATTCTCCAAATCCATCCATTTGCCTGTAAACTTTAAGATACATCATTTTTTTCTTACTGCTGAGTAGTACTCCATTGTGTAAATGTGCCACAGTTTGTTAATTCATTCTTCAGTTGAGGGGCATCTAGGTTATTCCCAGATTCTTGCTATTATGAATAATAGCGCTATGAAAAGAGTTGAGCTAATGCTTTTGGGTTACAAATGTGTATCTTTAGGGTATATGCCTAATAATGGTATTGCTAGGTCCTTGGAAAGATTGATCCCCAGTTTTCTGAGAAACCGCCATACTGTATTACAAAGTGGCTGAACAAGCTTACACTCCCACCAACAATGGAGGAGTGTTCCCCTTGCTGTGTTCCCCAGTGTAGGATCATCCATGTCTTTTATCTTAGCCATCTGACAGGTATAATGTGGTATCTCAAAGTTGTTTTGATTTGCATTTCTCTGATGGCTAAAGATGTTGAACACTTTTTCATGTGCCTTTCAGCTATTTGTAATTCTTCTGCTGAGAATTCCCTTTTCAGTTCTGAACACTTTCTTTTAATTGGATTATGTAGGGCTTTGGGTGTTTGTTTCTTACGTTCTCTATATATTTTAGATATCAGTCCTCTGCCACTTGTAGGATTGGTGAAAATCTTTTCCCATTCTATAGGCTGTTGTTTTGTCTCATTGACTATGTCTTTGGCTTTACAGAAGCTTCTCAGTTTCAGGAGGTCCCACTTATTGATTTTTGTTCTTAGTGTCTGTGCTACTGGTATATATTTAGGAAGTGGTCACCTGTGTTGGTTTCCAGCATGAGGAGAGACACACACACTCAAACTAACAAGGCCACATGAGGGTTTATTTAAGTGAGTTCCAAGGTGGGTACAGAAACAGAAGCAGGACAGAAGAAGAAAAGAGAGCAACCAAAACATGGCATCTTTTTTGAAGAGAAGGGGTGTGCACGGGTTTACATAGTCACGTTTAGGGCATGCCTCCGTATGCATCCAGGGAGGTGATTCTGTCCAGGGAGGTGCTTCTGTATGCAGTGCCACAAGGGTTTACACAGCCATGCCCAGGGGCGTGCCACTGTACAAGGTGTATCCCACTGGAGCCATGTTGGCTCAACCAAGTGGATTGCCAGGAATACTTACAACCTGTGCCAAAGTGTTAAAAGGTATTTCCCACTTTCATTTCTATCAAGTTCAGTATGGCTGAGTTTATGTTGAGGTATTCAGTCCACTTGGATTTTAGTTTTGTGCAGGGTAATAGGCTTGAATCTATTTGCATTTTCTACACAGTCCCTTCCAGCTATGCCAACACCATTTGTTAAAAATACTATCTCTTTTCCATTGAATATTTTGGGCCTCTTTGTCAAAGATCAGGTGTTCATAGGTTTTGGATTAAGGTCGGGATCTTCAATTCAATTCCATTCATCCACTAGTCTGTCTTTATGCCAGAACCAGGCTGTTTTTATTACTGTAGCTTTAATAGTATAATTTGAAATTGGGGTTGGTGATGCCTCCTGAGGTTCTTTGGCAAGCAAAATTGTTTTGGTAATCCTGGCTTTCCTGTTATTCCAAATAAACCTGACTGTTGTTCTTTCTATGTCTGTAAAAAACTATGGATTTTGATGGGAATTTCATTGAATCTGTAGATTGCTTTTGGTAGAATTGCCATTTTTACTATGTTGATCCTACCTATTCAGAAACATGGGAGACTTTTTCATTTTCTGAAATCATCTTCAGTTTCTTTCTTCAGTGATTTAAAGTTGTTATCAAATACATCTGTTACTTCCTTGGTTATAGTTACTCCAAGGTATTTAATGCTATTTGCAGCTATTATAAAGGGTGATGTTTCCCTTATTTATTTTTCAGCCCTTTTATATTTAGGGTATAGGAGGGCTACTGATTTCTTGGGGTTAATTTTGTATCCTGCTACCTTACTGAAGGTTATCAGCTATAGAAGATCCCTGGTAGAATTTTATGGGTCACTTACATATACAATCAGATCATCTCCAAATAAAGATAGCTTCACTTCTTCTTTTACAATTTGTATTTCCTTAATCTCCTTGTGTCCTCTTTAGCTTTAGCTAAAACTTCAAGAACTATATTGAATAGATAAGGGGAGAGAGGGCAGCCTTGTCTCATTCCTGATTTTAGTGGGATTGCTTTGAGTATTTCTCCATTTAGTTTGACATTGGCTGTTGGCTTCTTGTAAATTGCCTTTATTATATTTAGATTTTTCCCTGTATTCCTGATCTCTCCAGAACTTTTATCGTAAAGGAGTGATGGATTTTCTCAAAGGCTTTTTCAGCATCTAAGCATATAATTATATTTTTTTCCTTCAGTTTACTTATATGATGGATGACATTTACAGTTTTCCATATGTTGAACCATCCCTGCATTTCTGGGATGAAGTCTACTAGATCATGGTGGATGATGTTCTTTATATTTGTATATGATTTACTGGAATTGTGTTGAGAATTTTTGAGAGAATATTCATGAGGGAAAGTAGTGTGTAATTCTCCTTCTTTGTTATGTCTTTGAGTGGCTTTGGTATTAGGGTATTTGTGGCCTCATATATTGAGTTTGGCAATATTCCTTCAGTTTCTACTGTGTGAAACAGTTTGAGGAGTATTGGTAGTAGTTCTTCTTTGAATTCTGGTAGAATTCTGCACTGAAACCATCTAGACCTGGACTTTTTTTACTTGGGAGGCTTTTAATGACAGCTTCAGTTTCCTTTGTCTTCCTTATAGGTCTGTTTAGGTATTTAAACTGATCTTGACTTAATTTTGGCAAGTGGTAGCTGTCGAGAAAGCTGTCCATTTCTTCTAGGTTTTCCATTTTTGTGGAGTATAGATTTTCAAAGTATGATCTGATAATTCTCTGAATTTCCTGGATGTCTGTTGTTATGTCCCCCTTTTCATTTCTGATTTTGTTGATTTGTATATTCTCTCTCTCTCTGCTTTTTTGTTAGTTTGGATAAGGTTTTATCTATCTTGTTGACTTTCTCAAAGAACCAACTCTTTGATTCATTGATTCTTTGCATTGTTCTTTTTGTTTCAGTTGCAGTGATTTAAGCTCTAATTTTCATTATTTCCTGCCGTCTACTCCTTTTAGGTGAGTTTGCTTTTAATTGCTCTAAAATTTTCAGCTCTGCTGTTAGTTCTCTAGTATGGGATTTCTCTGGATTTTTCATATAGGCATCTAGTGCTATGAATTTTCCTCTTAAGACTGCTTTCATTATGTCCTATAAATTTGGGTATGTTGTGGATTCATTTTCGTTAAACTCTAGCAAGTCTTTGATTTTTTTTTTCTTAATTTCTTTCTTGACCCAGGGGTGGTTTGGTTGAGTGATGTTTAGTTTCCATGAGTTGGTAGGCTTTCTGTGTTTTTTTTTTTTGTGTGTGTGTGTTCTTGAACTCTACCTTTAGACCATAGTGGTCTGATATGATACAAGGGATTATTTCCATTTACTTTGTATCCCTTGATATTTGCTTTATGACCAACTATGTGGCCAATTTTAGAGAAAGTTCCAAGTGGTACTGAGAAATATGTATATTCCTTTGTGTTTAGGTGGAAGCTTCTGTAAATGTCTATTAAATCCATTGGTATCATAACCTCTGTTAGACTCCTTATTTCACTATTGAGTCTCTGTCTGGTTGACCTATCCAAGGGTGAAAGTGGAGTATTGAAGTCTCCCATGATTAGAGTGTAAGAACTGATGTGGAATTTGAACTTTAGTAGTGTTTCTTTTACATATATAGGTGCCGTTACATTAGGGGCATAAATATTCAGGATTGAAATCTCATCTTGATCAATTGTTCCTGAGATGAATGAGTAATGCCCATCTTTGTCTCTAATTAATTTTAGTTTGAAGTCTACTTTGTTAGATATTAGGATGGCAATACTGGCTTGTTTCTAGGGGCCATTTGATTGGAGAATTTTTTTTCCCAACCCTTTACTCCAGGCCTGTGCCTGTTTTTGGGGTTGAGGTATGTTTCTTGTTTGCAGCAGAAGTATATTTTCTTGTTTTGTATCCATTGTGTTAGAGTGTGTCTTTTTATAGGTGAATTTAGACCATTGATATTAAGGGATATTAGTGACCACTGATTGTTATTTACTGTTATTTTTGGTAGTAGCTTGTATGTATTTCCTTTCTTTGGGCTTTTCTGCTGTGGGATTATTGATTGTGGTTTTATGGGTGTATCTGTGATCCTTAGGTTGTAGTTTTCCCTCTAATGCTTTCTGAATGGCCGGATTTATGGATAGCTAAATTTTGTCCTAAAATACCTTGTCTACTCCATATATGGTGATTGATAGTTTTGCTGAGTATAGTAGTCTATGTGGGAAGCCATGCTCTTTTAGTGTCTGTATAACTTCTGATGAGGATCTTCTTGTTTTCATTGTTTCCATTGAATAGCCAGGAGTTATTCAGATGGTTCTGCCTTTATAGGTAAGTTGGCCCTTTTCTTTTGAAGTTCTTAATTTTTTTTTTGTTCTGTATATTTTCTGACTTCATTATTAAGTGGTGGGCTGATTTGGGGGGGTCTAATCTAATTGGGGCTCTGTAAGCTTCTTGTAACTTTATAGGCATTTCCTTCTTTGGTTTAGGAAAGTCTTCTTTTATGATTTTATTGAATAGATTATCTTTGCCTTTGAGCAATAATTATTCTCCTTCTTCTATTCCTATTATTCTTTAGTTAGGTCTTTCCCTAGTGTCCCAAATTTCCTGAACATTTTGTGTTATGCCTTTTTGGTTTTAGTGTTTTCTCTTACTGATATATCTATTTCCACTATTGAGTCTTCTACTCCAGAGACTCTCTCTTCTATCTCTTAGATTCTGTTCGTTATGCTTGTATCTGTAGTTCCAGCTCTTCAGAGTTTTCTACTTCCACCTTTGCCTCGCTTTGTGCCTTTTTTATTGCTTGGATTTCAAATTTTAGTTTGTAGAATGTTTCTTTCATTTGTTGGTTTTCTTTTTCTTGGTGTTCTTTGTTTTCCTTCAAGGATTAGTTCATCTTTTCCAATTTTGTGCTTGCATTTTCTTCTATATCTTTAAGGAAATTTTTATATCCTCTTTTATGGCTTCTATAATCTTCATAAATGTATTTTTGAAGTTGTTTCCTTCTGTTTCCTCTTCGTTGCTTTGTTCAAGTCTTGGTGTTGTAGAGCCACCAGTTTCTTCTGGTGGTGCCTTGTTGTTCTTTATATTGTTATATTTATTCTTGCATTAGCATCTGCCCATTGCTTCAGTTGTTCACACTTAGTCTGCTCTTAGTTAGTTGTGGTTAGAGGGCTTGTGTGTCTCCTGTCTGCTTTGAAGACGGGGTCTGCATGGTCTCTGACTTTGCTCTAGATATGGGTCTGCATTTCAAAGGTGTCTGTCTGTGCATCTATGATGAAGCAGTTTTCCTGGAATCAGAGCTCAGCTGAAGGAGGTCCCTTCTGCTAGGAATTGCTGGGGAAGGACTCTCGAAGTTTTAGCCTACAGCCAGTCTGCTAGCTGAGAGTCTGAGATCAGGACCCTGGGCATGACCCTGATCCCTGCAGAGGGATTCTCAGAGAGGGTAGCCTAGGAGCTGTTGTTCTCTCAGCTTTGAGTTAGATCTGGACAGGGTTTGGAGTCCATCTATCAGTGATGACGCAGCTTGCCCATGATTTTTATTTGTATATTAATAAAAATGCCAAACTTGTACCTTATTTTAGAGTGTATCACTATGGTCTGCATGTAAGAACAGTATTTATTAATAAATTAAATTAGCATAAATCAGCATAATCATATAATATTCACTCTATTTACTTAACTTTCAGGTCTGCAAAAAATATGTAAAGACAGTCTTGCTTCATCATAATCCATTTTGGGCATGGAAGGTTTGGACAAAAGCAGAGAAATAATTATATGTCCATGTCTTGGACAGTCTGATGTAACCGAAGAGGCAAAGTGGCCTATATATTTCATGAAGTGAAAGGTTGACAAGGGCCAGCTCTCAGCACTCAGGCTATTTCATTAGCATTTGTTATTTTTATACATTGGTAGTTATGAATGTCAATGACACTTTAATATCTCCTAATGGTCATAGAACCAGTGAGCTCTCTCCTACTATTATTCTATGGTTCATGAATCATTTCTAAATCAAGAGCTAGGCTAGTAATACATTTTAACACCTTTCATAACAGATCCAGGCAGAAGAATAAAGATGATACTGTCTCCTAGGTATACAATAAACTCTCTCCCACTTAGTTTATAATAGGCAGCATTATTTTTTATTCATATCTCTGATAGTTATAGGATGCATTTCTTCTAAGGAACTCTGCTCAAACTTGCAAGTACTGTGTTTTTTGCTTGCATGATACAAAGTTTTACTTAGTGTTTTAATGTATTTTCAACTCAGAGCTATCTACATTTCATTCCTCTTAAAGAACCAAATTAAATGCCACCTCCTCTATAGAGTTGCTATTACCAATATCTCTATGCTTTCTACCGTAAGAGCAGAATGAGGATGAACTGAGAGTTCTTGCTCGAGCATATCAATGACCGAATGTGCCCAATTGCTTAGAGAATACCTGTTGTATTGTCAGCCCAATATCTTAATATTATAATCAACATCTTGGAAAGCAATAGGTCACAATAATGATCTTATCACATTCACCCTCTAAATTGTAACTCATTTTGTTCTAGCTGAGCCAAGCAGAATTTTTGGAAGAATTTGGAAAATAAAAGCAAGGAGAAAGGGCAAAGGCAGGGCTGGATTATTTGAATGATAAAGATGTTAAGTGCCAGCAAATCAGAATCCCAGTAAGAATTTATCTGTTATATTCAGTCAAAAGTAGCTGAAGAGCTACATTTTTTGTCATACATATGAGAGGATCATAAATACATCTGTCCAGAGACAGCAAAATCAGCAAGAAATATGAAATAGAAAAACTGGAGGTAGAGAGGTTTGAAGGCTTTCTAGATTCATCTAGACTCTTCTCTAGTCCCCTCCAATGTCTTCTTTGCATGTGTCCACAGTAAAACAATGTTAGCTTCTTTTATTAACTGCTCCCTCTTAAGCTCTGATTATATCCAATTGGCGTTGATGATTTTCAGTCAAAACATCTCAATGCATATGATTCTTAATTGGACCACTTGAATCATAAAGCAGAAACTATCTCAGTTTTATCCTAAAATCTCTACAATAGTACAATAGCATGAATTTAATTAATATTGATTAAAAATGGTGAACTATGTTACTCAACACATACCCAGTGATATTACCTATAGAACATTTGTTGTGAACACTTGAGAAGAAAGTTTAGAAAATAACAATTGCAGTGATATTTGGAAATAATATAATCTATCTACTTTTGTATGAGAAAGAGATCATACGACTGCAAATGATTACAAAGTTTCTTTCAGAGAGGGAAGGGAGAGGTAGAAAAAGGAAAAGAGGAGAGCAAGAGAGAGAGAAAGAGAACATGAAAGATAAAGAAAACATATAGCCTCATACTTTTTACTTTTCCTGTAAAATATTTTGTGCTTACATATACTTTTTTAAATGATTTATTTATTTATTATATATACAGTATACAGAAGAGGGTACCAGATGTCATCATAGATGGTTGTGAGCCATCATGTGGTTGCTGGGAATTGAAATTAGGGCCTCTTGAAGAACAACGAGTGCTATTAACCTCTGAGCCATTTCTCCAGCCCCTACATATACTTTTAAAATAAGACATTAAAAAAATTTTCTATACAGAAGAGGGATATACCTATTGTTTTATACCAGATACATACTGATAGAGCAACTAGGAGGATACTGACTCTCTTGTTGTAAAATATCCATGTCCATTGAGAAAGAGAGCTAGAAATTATAGAATTATATTAATCAGGTCCTAGAGTAGAACATTCTACAAAAAAAAATAGAAAACAAACTCAAATATGGAAAAACAGAGAAGGCCCCTAGAAGGGGATACACTTTGAGGTGAACACTTGATGATAAATAGGAATTAACACATTTCAGCAAATAAAAATATTTAGCACTAAATTATAATATAAATTGTCAAAGGTATTGAATTGTTTTGGGTCAGATTATAAAACCTTTAGAAAATATTTGGGAGCTCACATATCATCTAGACAATAGTGCACAAACTAAAATTTTAAAATAGAGATATAAGATCACCACACTTGTGTTTGTTAATTATCTAATAGATAGCATTTGTTGATTTTTTTAGCTTTTACAAGAGGGCTATTTTATTTTTGCTATGAATAAAGTCATAATTTTTTATCCATGTATCCCCTTGTTTAGACTACCTTCCCCGTCTCACCCATTTATTGAATTTTTATTAAGCACTACATATATTGTTAAGTATCTTAGAGGCATGAATTTACCACTCTGTGTATATATCTAATTCTCTTATAGAGTTGCAATGTAGTTAGGTTGAAATATAAGGAAAGCTGTCTGAAATTACATACACAACAGGCACTTTCTGGCTGTCCACAACAGTTTGTGTTCTGTAGTGGGAGTATACTGTAAATAATTGTCCTGATTACTAGTTTAATAAAAATGCTGATGGGCTGAAAGCAGACAGAAATTGTGGAGGGAGCTACCAGACTGAGAAAACTCTGGGAACAGGAAGAACAGACCAGAGATGCCTCAGAGAAGCAAAAGAGACATCATGGAGACATAGACAGAGATTCCAGATGAGATGCCAGCAGAAGCAGAAGAAATAAGCTGAAATATTGCTCTAAGAGAAGGTTCTGAGCTGCATGGCTGAACAGGATAAGAATCATGGGTTAGTTTAAGGGTAAAGAGTTAGTAAGCTATATGCCTGGGCCCTGCGCTGATCAGTATAAATTTAATAGATGCATCTGTGTGTCTCTGTCGGACTGCCGGTCTGTGAGTCTGTGGGTCTGCGGGTGTGCTGGTTTGCAGACCAGAACCTCAGGGCTAGGCCGAGAAGTCTGGGCCAAAAACCTAGTACTATAGTTTTCCTTCATTTTTGCCTTAGAACCAATTACTAGAGAAAAGATTTTTTGTGAATGAATTCTGTTTTTATTCTTCTACAAAGTAGAGGCATATAGTAGAAGAGTGATAAGTTATTAATTAGTTGACTTAATTTTTCCAAATTATTAGTGTTGTTCGCTAGTGAAGTTGGAGGCACAAAGGAAACTGATTGTCTTCATAATGAGAAAGCTCACATACAACTAGAAATCATTCCTTTTATTTTCTACTTGTTCTCTTCAAAAGCACTGCCACCAGATGACAGTGATGAAGTGTAAGAGGTAGCAGCAGCATAAGATAAGGCACCAATATTTCTAGGGTAAATTATCTTGGTTGTGTTACTAACCTATCTGGAAGTTTCCCTTAATTCAAAGGAGTTTATATTCCTGGGTTATGAGAAGTTAAGTGTTATGCAATACAAATGAAATACATGGTGCTATATAAATGAAATCACTAGGTAGATTGGTGGAGAATGTCTTCATACTGGTGCATTATTAATTACTAATTATTAAATATTTGAATGATATGAAAATAAAAGGAGGAAATGATCATGTCCAGGGGGAATTTTTTTAGGTACTTTCCCCAACATCTGCTCTCTGTATCCCTTAAAATCTCCTCAGGTACAAACTAATACATTGGTTCAGGCTCCAACTCAAAGGAGATTAAACTAGAAAGATTATTGCTACTGAATGTAGTGTCTTCTAGAGGAAAAGTCAGAGTTAAAATGGGATGGCAAACTCACCCCTGTGACCCAGTAATCTTCAATCCATGAATGAGGCCTGCCTTGGGTCAGAAAAGTCTTTCTCTTCTCTAAAGGTCTAGCACACTGTGGCGGGTTTTCTGTGAGAACATTCTAAAATAGGCACTTGCCAGAGGCAGTGAACAGGCAGGCTCCAGTGCCCTCTACCCTGTGAAATACTTTGAAAACTGATTAAAATTATATTTTAATGCAACACTGATAGAAAACAAATTGTTTCTTACTAAGAAAGACCCAACAATCAAAAGCATGTAAAGCAATACAGGTCACACAGAAAATTCAGGAGTATCTGATAAATGCAAGCCAGCATTCTACTCATCCCTAGAAGAAGAGGCCCAGTCCAAGCCCAGTGTCACCATTCATTACAAAATCTCCTGAGACAGATCACTTGGGGTCTGTGAGTTTATTATTCTTTGTGGAACAGCAGCCTTAAATTAAAAGGTAGCAGTGAGTTTTAGGCTAGACTGGTCATTGGTTAGCCACTCCTTCCATCTCTAGACCACCTTTACCTTATCACATCCCATAGGTAGGACACACTATAGGACAAAGGTTATGTGGCTGTGGTGTTTTTTCACTCCCTCCACTTGAAGTCTTCCCTAGTCACAGGAGTGGCCAGTTCAGGCCATGTATTCACTATTGTTAGGAGTCTTAGCTGGGATCAACCTTATAGATTCCTGGAAGAAAATTCCTTTGCTCAAGGTTTTTACCTGACCCTGAAATGCCCTCCTCCTTCCAGTAGTCACTTTCAATGGGACTCCTAACAGTGAAAACAGGGGTTGTCTGTAACTCCTTTACTGGCTTTTGGGACCCTACTACTCATAACTATGTTGTCTTACCCAGCCTTACTACATGAAAGGTGCTTAGTCTTACTGAGACTTGATAGGCCATATTTTGTTGATATTCATGGGAAACTTGTCCTTTCCTAAACAGAAAGAGAAGAGGAGAGAGGACTGAATGGGTAGGAACAGAGAACGTGATGAAGGGGGCACTGGGAGATAAATAGGAAGAGATAAATGTCTAAAGAGAATTCACTGTTTATTACAGTCATATTTAAGATTACAGATATATAAGTCTGAAACTTACAATCTCACCCTTGGGTGTTTGGGAAGCTGACAGGTGGTTATCACAATTTCAAAGCCAGCTTGGAGTTCACAATGAATTTGAGATCGTCATGGCCTACACAGTAAGTTTGAGGCCAGCCTAGACTATAAAAATTACCCAACCTCAGAAAGGAAACCATAAAGAAAATTATTGGAAAGATTAAGTTTCAAGGAGAAACTAGAAAACCAAGTCAAGAAGACAACTTAGAAATTCTGAGGACCACAAAAGCAAGAATACTTTTTACCTTGACTAGAATATCCATTCAGAACAAGTGAACAGCAACTCTTCATACAAAGTCTAGACGTAAGAGAGAGACAAGTCTCCTTGTTTGTGGCTCTCCCTGAATATCAGGAGGAAGAATTGTGCATTGTAATGCCAGTTGCATCTCAATGTTCTGGAGGAGAAGAGACTTTTCAAAATAAAGTATGGCTATTGTTTTTGGACTGAACTTTAGACTGCTAAAGATCCATAGGGCTCTACTTAAATGGGTATCACAATCCTGACTTGCCATTTAGATTTTGTTATGTCATTAAAGAATAAACTATATATGCCTGCACATAGTCAACAGCAAAGAAAATATTGACATGTATTCAGAAACAAATGGTAGCTACCCTAGACAGTTTAATGTATTAAATCTATAGTAGAGCCATAAATGTATATTGCAAAATATCTCAAAGGGAACATATATGCATATATACAAGTGTGTGAGCATTCACATATTTCTTATTGCCAACAAGATATGACAGCCAGGCACTTGAACAGATAAACACCATTGTTCTTTTACTTTCTTTTCTACATTATACTACAGGCTAGAAGGAAGCAAAAGGAGTATTACACAGTACAGTTTAGCCTTAGCCAAAGCAGAAAATACTCTCCTACTCTCCTTTATTAGAAAGACTCAATTTAGCAATCCTCCTCCCTCCTGCTGTGCTCACTGCTCCCTCCCCATCTCATATGCCATATGCTTTTAATCATGCCCCACATAGTCTTCTTGCAGTGTCCTGGACAAGTTAAACTTAAGAAACAGAAATCTAAAAAGTAAGAGATGAGGAAATTCCTAGCAAGGTGGCAACCAGCAGCTAGGTGAAATTTGCCTGCCTATGGACAAATAATTTGTTTGACCCTCAGAGTTGCTAAGTTGAATCCACAGACTTGTAGTGAGAGACAAGATTCATGACTCAAGAGATTCTATTCATAGATCTCTGAAAATCCATTCTTAGAACCTAACAAGAATAGAGACTTGTCTAATTGAGATATTTTTGTTATCTTCTTTAACTCTGGGGTCTATGTAATCTCAGACACTTACTACAAAACACCTTATGATATAGTTCTACATCTTTTATCTTGGAAAATGACTATAAAAATTTTTATCATATTTTTGAAAGATTCAATCACTTCAAATAACGTCAATTACCTCAAAGGCTATAAACATAATGGCTAAAGCTTTTACATTTTAGCCAGAGATATCAGTTTCAATTCTATTGCTTATGATGTGTGTCTTACTATGTAGAAATTTCTATTTACATAATTATTTGAGGACACAAAAAGATGGTTTATAGAATTGTTTAAAAACTTAAGTACTCTAAAAATCAAAATTTTAAAAGTGGCCAAATAGCATCTGCTACCTTGTTAATCTTAGACTTCATCATTTGCTGTAGTTGACAAATGAAGAACATGAACAGTGATGACAACCAAAATTATCAGGTATCACAGAATCTCAACATCTAGCCAGGTTTCCTTATTTCCAGTAAATTGCATTAGTAGGAACAGATTCCCAATTTTATACAATTTGGGGAGTTCCTCTGCCCCAGGAAGAAAAAAAAATCTTATAACACCAGAATTCCTTTTTTTTTTATTGATATTTTATTTAATTGACATTTTTTCTGTTTTAAATTAGAAAGAATGATGTATGATATTTTTTTTTCTTTTTTTCTTTATTTTGTATTTATCAAAGAAACAGTAAAAAGAATTTAAAAAAATGCTGACGAGTTAACAATAACTATACAGAGGATAATAATCATAAGCATAGCTTATCAAGGGTGGAAATTCAAATAAGATTACTACACATATATTTTCTTTGTGTTCAGCTCTCCCTCTGAATTTTATTTTCCATCCCTGTATATCCTTATTCAAGGTCTCTTCCCCCTCCCACCACATCTGATCATTTTGTAGAATTCCTTTCTAAACATTTTTATTAGCATTTATATGTATTTGTGGGATATGTGTTTGCCTATGTATGTATATGGGCAAGGGAGCCACAGGATATGTGTGGCAGTCCAAGCACAAATTTGAGAGTTTCTTCTCCCCTTTACTAGGCTCTGGGATTAAAGCATTTAATTGATTGTCATGCTTATGTAGCAAGCACTATCAGCACATGAGCCATCCTGCCTGGCTGGCATCCCATAGAAGCAACATATTTTAATATGGCCAATGACATATATAACATTCCTTCTTTCATAGATGAATTCACCTAAATACCAATGCCAATTACTGAAATTGCCACCTTGCAAATATTGATGGAACCTGAGAAGTTATTAATCCCAAACAACTCAAACAATTCTCTACATATATTGACTGGAAACTAAGGTGTAGATTGCCCGGAAAGCATGACAGTTTAGGTTTAAATGTTAGACTAAAGAATAAACATTAAATATTAACTCTCAGAACAGTTAGCAAGCATTGAATAAATACAAGTCCTTGGAAGACAAAGGAATTCAATGATGTGTACTGTAAGATAGATATGAAATAGTGTAAGACTTATACTCCAGGGGAGAAGATATATACACATTGTAAATCACAAATGAATGATTTACTGCAATTGGGCTATACTAGCTTTGTGGTATTAAGACCACCTGCCTTGAAAATAGAACTAATGTGATTATTGTGTGAATGAATACTTCTGAGCATGTAACTAACACTCAGGCATTACTACACCATCTCAGCATCCCCATTCCCTACATAACATTCTAGTTACCACTTTTTGTGTAAAAATATTTCAAATCAGGAAATTTAATCTCCCAAAGTAAATTGTATTGTCTGACTCCTGTTTGATGGAGGTCACCAGAATGCATTCTCTCCCCACTCAATCTTCTCTCTTCCCATGAATACTGCAGAAACACTTTCATTTGTTAGATCTCTAAATTGATCTTGTCTAAGCTTTACTGGTTTTCCTCCCCAGTTCTGAAAAGTCTGTGTCCTTTGACAACTGAAATCATGAGATCAAGAGTGACTTAAAATAATTTCTTTTCCATTTATACACAGAAAGATGTTTCTTTTTCTTGACTTATAGAGGTGTGGCAAAGTGCAATACTCCAGGAGGTTCTTTTCTTCTATGCTGACCTAAAAGGCCAGGACTCTCTGAAGTTAAATTGTATCCACACCATGTGTCTAGCAGATAATGGTAGTAGAGCTGCCCAGAGCTCCCTTCACCTTTAAAAGCTCCACATGTCAGTTCTTCTGGCTGCTTCACCTTGACTCCGCCTTCCTACAAGGCTTCCTTTATGAAATCTGTGCTCAGCAAGCCCCTGAGTTATCTCCCTATTGTTGAAGGATCAAGTTGAACTGCAGTTTGCTTTCTAATCCCAGCTTCCCCTTACACCCACAGCATGGCTTGGGGCTAGCACTTAATTACTCTAAGTCTATTTTCTACACAGCAAAAAGGGCAAATAACCACTTGGAATAATAATTATAGGATCAAATAAAATGCCATAAAATAGCTCCTGTGCCACAGATAGCAAGTATTCCAACTTGTTATTTCATTTTCCTCCCTTCAACATGGCACCTAGTCTCATGAAAAGTTTGCTGTAGAGTATTGGTTATCTGTAAAAGAAAAACTTAATGCATACCAGGCAAGTAAAATGAAATAGTCATAGGAGGGCTTGAGCCCTTGACTTTGATACAGTTAAAAGTCCTTTGACACTTGTTCAATATATTGGTACTCTGTAAAATGTTTTTTTTTTTTTAAAAAAAAAAAAGTTGTTTCTAAAATGAGCTTAAAAGAAGAAGAGTCAGTTAACTACAGAAATTTTGGAGAAACCCTACAGAAGACATGCCACATGCTTCATTCTGACCATCACTGTTGTGCAGAGAGTTCTCAAAAAAAAAAAAAAAAAAAAAACAGGAATAAAACTTTAGAATGATGCATAAAACCTTTTGGAGGAAGTTATAGTCACAGAAACTATTTTCTTCATGTCAAGAGTACAGTATAATCAACAAGGTAATAAACACCCAGGAAAGAACCCAGAAAGATTCAAATGCGAAACCTTGATGTCCTGTATTACTACAATTTGTGTAGCTTGATGTTCATTGAAAAGTGTGATATTGTCATCTTCTTGTAGCAATGAGATATTATTATTCCAGAAATTATGCACAGAGTATCACTAACTCTAGTACTACCTGGACCACATTATCTAGTTCAGATTGGGACTGTACTGTACAAGTAGGATAGATTGCATTCATGGCAATCTTTGTGTCCTGTTCCCCTAAAGGTAGATTGATATTGTTTATTCCAAAACTAAGAGCTAGCATCCTTTATTGCTATCTGATTTCACTCTATATCACATTGTTAGACTATCTACTGTGGTTCATTGACCCTATGAGACATGGCACTCCAAGTCCCTGAAGATTAGTGTTCAAAAGCCAAAAACTCATTATGAGCAGAAATAAAATTCTTTGCTAGACAGAAAGCTAGGTATAAAGGCATTTATCACTTTCCAGGTATGTCTACCAAGAGTATTCTAACTTGATCTCTATTTATTCATCATCTAACGGTCTCCACTTTTCTCTTTACCCTGGGTTTAATACCTGCCTACTGTATCACTTTTCTTAACTACATTGGCCTCTACTGATTGATCATCTTTTTCTATTTCCAATGGTACATTTTATCAACCTACTCACTAACACTTCAGTTCATCAGACATTTATTATGTATTCAGAATTCTAGAGAAAAAGAGAGAAATGACTTAATAGCTGACTTAAAAGAGCTTAACATCCAGTAGGGCAAACAGGTTTCTTTCATTAATTTAGCCAATGAATATTTATAAAATCTCTATTCTGTACCAGGACCTATGCTACTTGTCAAGGTATGTAAATATCTAGAATTATAGACAAAAACCTATAAGACTCAAAAAAATATATGAATAAAAAAAAATTCTGTTGGATGGTAGCATTACCCATGGAGCTAAGCAAGACTCCAGAATTTGGTATTTCCTGATTACCAAACTCTCATTCTAAGATAATCTTATTTTGACTTTTGTGTATAGGTGATTTATCAGAATGTATGTCTGTACACTGCATGCATGTCTGGTGTCCATGGAAGCCATCTCCTTAACCAAATCCCTAACTCTGGATGCTACTATGTGGGTATTTGAAATCAAACTTCTCTAGGACAGCAGCTAGTGGTCTTAGCGACTATGCTATCTCTTTAATTTCTACAATGATGTTTTAAATTATCATTCCTATCATTCATGTATGTATTTTAATGAGGTATTTGTAAAAATTATTATATAGCCAGTATATTCCAAACTATAAATTTAATTATTATTATCCTTAAAAGGAGAAATTATGATGTCACTGGAAAATATTTGAAAACTACTATAGACATGTATTTATTGAGTCTAATATCCCACAGCTACTACTAAAATCCTGCCACTGTAATTATAATGGCTACACCTGGGGAATCACTGATATGGTAAAAGAAATAAATGATCAGCTCAAATGGTTATTTATTATGTATTTAAAGACAGGATGTTACTTTGTAGCACAGGCTGGTCAATAACCCAAAGCAACAATTCTGCCCCAGAAGGATGAGGCATGATAGACATGAGGTATTATATCTGGCTTTCAGATGTGGCTTTAAGGAACAGCTCCATAAGACCAGCAGAGACAATATCAGGATGGAATGGACTAGGAGCTTTAGGGGTCAGTGAGAAGGAGTTTGGAGCACTGCTTTCACAAAAACTATTAACATAAGAATTAGGCAAGATAAGAGTGGAGTTGAAAAGGAGACAATATCTGTTCAGCACTTTGGGAGATCTGGAGGATATATCTGAAGTACAGACTATGCAGACAGCTCAAAAAGTAGATAAGGAGGCTTGCTGTGCAAAGTGGGCAACCTGAGTTTGATCTTTGGTTCCACTTACAGGTGAGAGTTTAGAACTGACTCCATAAAGCTGTTCTTTAATTTCAAACATGTACACACACACACACACACGAGCACTAATAACAAATGTTTATTTTGAAAAAGAATTGAGAAAGAGGAAAATTCAAGAACACTTGGGTTTGTAATTTATGTAGCAAACCACCAAAAATAAAAAAGAAAGTAAAATAGATTTTTTTTTTAAATTTTTGTTCTTTTGCTTTTGTTTTTATACAGGATCTCACACTATAGCTCAGCATTATCTGGAACTCACTAGGTAGATGTAACTCCTCCCTCCCTAACTTGCCATGCCTAGAAATGCAAGAATGAATCACTTTGCCTTTCTTGGTGAGTTTTGGAGTAAAAGAAGTTAAGTTTGATTACAACAGTGGTTCTCAACATTCCTAATTCTTTAATTCAGTTCCTCATGTGGTGACCTCAACTGTAAAATTATTGTTGCTACTTCATAAGTGTAATTTTACAACGGACAGACATCATAATGTAAATGATATATGATATGTGACCTGATATGCATAAAATGTGATTTGTGATCCTAAATCCATCTTGAGGACCACTAGATTAGCATCTCACCATTTCATGTGTACAAAATATTTTTTTTGAGATATGGTTCCTCTATATAGTGCTGAATATCCTAGAACTCTCTATATAGGCCAGGCTGGCATTGATCTTACAGAAACCTGCATGCCTCTGCTTCATGATTGCTAGGACTAAAGACATGTTGCACTAAGTCCATGTGTATAAATTTTGTCTCTTTATTAAAAAGGTTTTGTGGATAGTCATGCTAGGTGTCAAGATAGCAACCTTGTACATGCTAAGTATTGTAACACTGTCCTATATGTCCTTCATCTAGGAAGGGAGCTTGAGCAAGGGTATGCACGCATAAAAAATGTGACTTTATTCATAATAAAAAAATAAAATGTAAAAAATGAGAAAGTTAATACCCACATATAAGTGAATATATACCATATTTGTCTTTCTGGTCTGGGATTCCATACTCAGGATATTTTTTCCAGTTGCATAATTACTTGTGAATTTTCATATTCCATTTTTAACATTTCAGTAATATCTCAAGTGTATAAAGAATCATATTTTATTTATCTATTGATCTATTAAAGATATAGTATTTTTTTGTAATTTTTTATTTTTAGGAATGGAAGCTTTGGCAATCTCAGTCAAGGTTTTTTTTATTTTTTTTTAATCTAGGTTCATTAGCATTCTTGAGTACAAGATTTCACATCTCCAAAATGGGCTAAAATATTAATACTTGTCACATGTGGTAAAAACTCAATTTTTATTTCAAGTTGGGAAATACTTTCTGTTGAAGCAAAATTTCTTTTTAAGTTGAATAATTTAACCAGCAATGAAAAATTGTGAGGAGACCATATTGGAAAACCAATTCTGTAACATGCCCCTTCCAATCTAACTTCCAAAGAGCAAAGCCACCTAGTAACATTAAAAAGATGTCATGAGAGGGAGCAGATGTTTTCCTGATTAATTCCATATTTTCGTCATCATTGATGAGAGCAAGGCTTTGCATTTCACATTGACTTGCCTGCTCCAGTGGGCTTTCTTTTTCTTTGTCACCAACTGGCCTTCCTGATCTAAATCTGCTTGTGATTTTTGTGTGTCATTAGAATTTCTTGCTGGTAGGTAATTCTCTAATATAGGAAAAGTCACAGTCTCCTAGTACAAAATGAATACACCCAACTGTGTTTCCAACATCAAAAATGTCAATGACAGATTTCCAGAAGCTCATCAAAATGACAAAAGAAAAATACCAGCCTACTCAGGAAAAGAATGTGGTTTCTATGCTTCTCTCAGTAGATCTAAGACTTCAGTACTAGAGAATATAATTTATTTTTTCTTAGTTTCCAGATAACTTGCACTGCATGTTCCCCACTCAGTCCTTTTGATCTGTGGTTCACCCTCTACACTATAATATCATGCTCTCTCATGTTCAAGCTCTTTTTTTGGTTCAGGCAATGGGATCCTGCCCCAAAGGCTAGAGAGAAAAGATTTGCTATGTGGGTCAAGTTTTTATTCTTCTTGATCCTTTTCTGGAAGGTCAAAGTAGCTGAATATTCTTTCTTAACACTTCTTTCCTAATGCATTTTTCTTTGTCAGTTTTCACTGGACACTGTACCTTCTCCTCTTCAGGCCTACAAGAACTACATGTGGCTGTCTGACCAGGTACTGCGTAATGAGGAATAGATAAAACAAAGACATAGACCACAGAGAATATTCAGTACTTAGAAGTCATACTGCTGGTATACAACCCAATCAGCCTTTGAGCACAGACAGTCCACCCAGAGAAGGTTCTAAACAACTGTTCTACACTCTCAATAGTCACTGCAGGTAATTGAAATCAGATATGCTTGCTGACAATGTAGAAAAAAATTTATATTTTAGGACTCTCATAATTTTCTAGAAGCCAAAATACCATATTTATATTAAGTTATATTTAGATTTCATACCTTATGTTTCTTGGTCACTGGTGATGAATATTGTCAACATGGATCAAAAAGAGACTCCTAAGAGTAGAAGATAGTGCACGAACATAGAATATTAAACAGAATGATATAACGTAAATTTCTACCACAGATATGCATGATCTGGCAGTTTACCCAGAGAAAATAATCAGAGAAATGTGAAGCTATCTAAAAACAAGAATGTTAACCTGCAGCAATTAGAAAAAGAAAAACTTGATATGATAGAAATGTGTAGCAAAAGAGAAGGAAATAATTTTTTACCTCAAAAAAATATATAGTAACCAGGAATTAAAAGGAACATATGTATACACTTATAAATGTGCCTGATTTTCTTATTTTCTAAGTAGTTTATAATGAATGAATATATACAACACAATGACTTTTCAAAAGGCTTATATATGTATGAAAGACAATTTTAACACTCTGGGACAATGTGTAACAAATATGATCTCAAAGATGTAGTGTTGTGAATATGTGACTTCTGTGACTTTCATATTTGTTCACCCTACTCTGGCTTTAAAGTCAGTATTAATATTTCCAGTCTTATTCTACTTTAACTTACTTTTTCTAAAAGATCCTGACTGCCTTAATTAAAATTCATATTATATTTTCTCTACTAAATTCAGCAAGTGTTCATATATATTTACTGAGACATGCTTACTTCTAAAATCATGTCTAGTTCTGCAGAAACCAAATGTAGCACCATTGTACTGTAAGTCTAAAGCCATAAATTTCACATTTGTCTTCTATCTAATTTGTCATGCAACAATTTTCAAGAATTTTTGCCTATTGGTTTAATTATAATTTGATATAGGAAAGAAGAGTATAAATGGTATAAATTTTGAAGTAAGTGCATATAAAATGAAAAAGAAAATCTGGATATCTACTTGCTTTTTCCTGAATATATGATCTTAGAAAGAGTTATTTATTTTTAAGCTCAAAAGAGTTTTTATGCACTGTGAAATGCAGATAAATAACTATAATAAATTTAATATGGTAAAAAATAAAGTAATGAAAAAATGATACTCAGTAGATTTAAAAATTACGTAGATATTAATCAGCAGATAGATGGGCTGTTTGTTTCTCTTCATCATAAATTCATCTATGAGACTTGGAATAAGCCACTGAGTCTTAATTATGTTTACCATCTTTCAGGTGGTAAGGGTGTTAGTATGTAAACATCGTTCTAGCTTACCTCCTGGGTGTGGCTGTGCTCCCCCGCTCACAGAGCATGCTCTGTAGGAGCATGTCACGTCATGGGGCATGTCTACATGGTCACCCTTTAAAGAGACCCAATACTTAGCAGGTATCTCTCTTTTTCTCTGCTCCCTCTTCCCGCCCTCTCCCTTTCCTTCCTTACCTCCCCCACCCGCTCCCTGGATATCCAGACCCCAATAAACTCAACATGGCCTCCTGGCAGCATGTCAGTGTGTCTCATCCGTCCATGGGCAAAATACTAACATTGGTGCCGAAAACCTGGGATAATCTTTTCCTAGACTAAGGTGCACATAAATTTTAAGAAAGCTTAATCTGAGAGTTGCTGCCAAGACTCTCTTTCCATTTGCTCAGCCACAGTGTATATTTGCACACCGCAGCCCCAATTGGTACGTTTCCCTCACTCCTGGCTTTCTCTGCTACTAAAGCTTCTCCATGAGACTCTCTGGCAGAGATTTCTTAGGTGCCTATGCTTAAGGTTTTGCTGGCAAACACCTCAAGATAATGTGTGGCACACACAGTACAACCAACGGGTCTTTTACAATGTTAGTGTGAGGTCCACGGACATTAAGACCTCTTTGCCTGTTGCCAAGTTGCCTTGCAGAGCAAAAGACAACTTTACCCCATGCCAGCCAAAAGTAGACAAATATCACCACTCCCCGCTTCCCCAAACCTGAGTTTATATATATTTACAAACAGTTAAGTGTTAACATGTAAACACCACCCTAGCTTGCCTCCTGGCCCTGGCCATGGGATTCCAGCATCTCCATGTAGCGGCCGCGCCCCCGCCCGCAGAACATCATGGGGTATGTCCTCATGGTCACCCTTAAAAGATTCCCAACATGTGGTAGGGATCTCTGTCTTTCTACTACCCATCTCCCTTCCTCTCTCTTTCTTCTCTTTTCTCTCTTGCCTTCCTCCCCTCCCCCACCTGTTCCCAATAAACTCAACATGGCCTCCTGGCAGAGTGTCAGCATGTTCCAGCCTTCCAAGCACAAAATACTAACAAAGGGGAGGAGCACTTAAATGTTGCTGAGGACATTCTGGGTTAATTCTGATTATACTGGCTTGTTTGTGGTACATGATAACCTCTTCCAGAGCCCCGAAAATGACACATAAACTTTGTCTATAAAATTTGACAGGAAACACAAAGCTGACTTCAATGCTGACGTTCTGATGGGATGGAAGAAATGCTCTGTTACAGCATCCTCTGAATCACTTCCTCTGCAAGAGAGCAAAGATGAAGAGTAGAGACAACTGTGCATGTGTATATGTAAAATAACCCAGGGCTTATGTCCAAGAAGCTCATAGCAAGAGCCATGCCTGCCTGGAGGCTCAGCTACTTTTGTCTTCCCAAAAGACCCCAGCTCCCTCCTGTCTTATTCACATGGAAGAGCACATTGGTGAACTGAGTACTGACTGTACTCTAAATACATTTAAGGTAGAGAAAATATAAGCATGATGAGAACACTGGGCATAAGAGGATTTCTGACCCAAAAGCATGTTACTCACAGAAAATGTAACATCTGAGAAAAAAAAATGCTATTTTTTTCACAGTAAGAAATTCAAAAAGAAATGATGACACACATAAAAACAAGAATATCAGAAGAAGAAAAGTATCTAGTTATCAATTGTTTCATTCCGCCCTGACCTGTGTAAAGTTTGACTGAGATCAAGTATAGCAGATAGCACCAATAAAACAAAAGTGAATTACTCAACACCTCTACTGATTTTCATTGCTAAATGGAACCTTGGGGTTATCTTATTCTCTGTCTCATTGTCTCTGTCTCTCTCTCACACACACATACACATACTCCTTTTCTCCTTTCTTCCTTTTCCTTCTCTTCCCCTATATAAACAGCACAAATACACACACACACACACACACACACACACACACACACACACACCATGAATTAGGTATGGTATGAAATATGTAAGTAAATTTTATAACATCAGCCCATATAATAAGTACAGTTTATTTTCCATTTCCTTAATAAAAAAAGCAAAAATTAATGTAGGTTAAGTGACTTTTCAAGGTCACAAATCTAATTAGTAAAAAAAGCTTGAACCTTTTGTCCTTGACAATCAGATTGAGAGGATAGGAAAAGTTCTTTTTTTTTTTTTCTCCAGTTTAGAACATCCGACTCAGGATGAGTAAGCATACACTAAGGTACTTTTTTAACTTCCTAAAGATATAACAACTTGGATGCTTCTAAGTATCAGCCAGTTTTTCCTTTATAGTCTTATTTTCTATCCTGGCCACTGGCAAAGTGGCATTATTATCCTATGAGTCATCATGCTAATAAATATATCTAATTTGAAAGTAACCCCTTCTTAGCTCTCTAGCATGATAACCTTTTCCTTTCCTTTCCAACTCTTTTCACTCCTGACAGTACCCAGTGTTTAAAGGCAAAATGTTACGGAAGCCACTGCATGAAGGAGAGAACTACACTAAGATTAGAAAATATTACAAAACCATAGAGCTGTTTGTTAGGACATAGAAAACTAATAATCTTAGAAATGGATGAAAATGTATGAAGGAATATAATTAGTATGTTGTTCAGTTACACAGGGTGTGTCTTTCCTTTGCTGCCAGAAGTGCTTGAGAAATGACAGAGGAGGTGTGGTCAGGTCCACATCAACTATTTTTCAGTTCTATCAAGTTCCCAAAACAATCTGTACTTTTATTTGTGAAGGCCTTTATTTCTCTGCATTTCAGCTATTTCTTTTTATGACTCTTAAAGATTCAGAAATATTTACTTAAAAAGATCATACGTAGGTCATAGCCCAGAGATTTCCACAGAGGACATATTCATAAATGTTTACTTGCTGAGAGGATAAACCTCATAGGAGCAGGAGATCTGTGAGGAGTCTGAAGAGCTTTTATCTGTGCAAAGTTCCCTCCTACAGGAAGGCACAGCTGTCTGATGCCACAATGGCTTTTCTCACTCTCAAATATTTCCATATGATCAGACTAATTCTCACCCCACTGGCCCCAGGTATAAGCATGTAACCCAAGCCTTGTCTGTGGTCATAGTTCCTTTCCAGGAAAGACCAACCAGAGCTTTCCAGACAGGACACCAGCCAAAAGAGAAAATTGTTCTTTCTTTGTGCTGAGTTCAGGTATTGCAAAACCTAAAAAGCTTTGAAGTTTCCTGGGTCTTTTGAAAATAAATGGAGGGAAAAGGAGAAGAAGGAGGAGGAAAGGAGTAGAAAAGAGAGGGAGGGGAAAAAGGAGGAGAAAGAGGGGAAGAGATTGGGGAAGGGAGGGAGAGAGCACCTTGGAAGATTGTACAGAAACTTGAACTTGGCTATATGTACAAAGAAATCATTTCTTTCTAGTTTTAAGTCAATAAATTACTAAAACTTAATGTCTGCAGTCTTTCCCTAGTGACAAAGAACTAGCCAAGATTTTAGACCATGCCAATTTTCTATATTCCTTTTTCATATTTTAGATTCTACCATCCTGTTCAGAGAGAAGTGGGAAGGACCACTGATGGTTTGTAGTAACTCAGCATAAAGGCACCACTCAAACAAAGCTTCAATGACCTTTGGGAAAATCTGAAGTAATAAGAATCTTCAAGGACTATGTTAGAATGACTTTCCTAGTAATGGATGGGTTCATATTTGCTGGAATAAATAATGACAATAGCCTCAGAAGACAATCTTTATTGTCTATTGATTTAATTCACTATCACTTTGAATAAAATCACATCAACATTTTTATATCTTACATATCTTATTACTAGAAAATAAATAATATATATTTTATATGTCACTTTAGAATTTAAAGAAAATTATATATGAATATGATTATTAGACATAAAATATATTCTAGGTATCCTTTTCCTTGTGATATTTATAGACAAATTAAGAGAAAATATAGAGTATGTATGTATAGCCTTATGTACATGTTATATGAAGCCATACCGTATGTAAATACCATGAAGACAGGAGAACAGAGTTCAAAAGTTACTTTTTATATATAGTGGTTGTGGAAGGCATCAATAAGAAAATAGTCTTAACAGACACATAAGTGATGTTAAGCAATAAGCCACATGATTATTTTGGGAAGAACATTCCAGCCAGAAAACATTGCCACTGAAATGTATGAGGACCAGTGCAGGAGCCACAGAATTTACATAACAGAAAACAAGGGAGAAAGTAGTGAGTATCAGCATGCTTGTGTGATCTCAGTCTAACTGCATTTGTCCATTTTTTACTATACTGAACTCTATGCTTATAGGTAGTAGGAGCAGATCTGTATTTATGCTCTCAATGCGCAGTATATTACTAACAAATAGTACAGGGTAAAATGATCAGTCAGCATTTATAATGAATTATGTATGTGTGACTGAATTACTGGGATATCAGCAAATACTTGTCAGATTTGCATCTGAATAATACATTTGAGTTAGGCCATATGTGACACGATAAATACTACAGAAACTATATTGTAAAAATCATAGCCAACTTGCACCTTTTTTTGGCTTGTCTTTTATTTTCTCTTTGTGCTGGAGATTAAACTCAGAGCCTCATGCACTCTAGGCAAGTACTTGGTCCCTGACCTGAACACAGGCCCAGTTACATTTCATTGATTGTTTTTGGTGGTGGTGGTTGTTTAACTCTTTTCTTTTTGTCTCTCCAGTTCCCTTTAATTAAATGAGGTAACCTAGGATCTCAGGATGGTAAAGATGTACCACCAGATGGTGTTTTTGTATGTAGCTTCTGATTACTTAATGCAATAAATGTGCTGCAAAGCTTATTTTTGTGTCATGTTTTGAATTTTAAATTTCAATGCTTAATCTCAATGACCTTATTGGTCATTCCTTTGCTCCATATTTCCTTATGTTCCTGTTTTATAAATATTGCTAAAAATTCAAAGTGATTAATATTTTTTATATTATTCTTTTGCTTTAAAGCTCCCCATCAGCTTTTGAAGGAGAAGTTCAGGACATTTTTTATATTTAGTCAAAATTTGTTTCAAACAGGATAAAAAGTATTTGGGAAAATTAGAAAATATGTCTTATGAATGTTCTAAAATATACTACAAAGTAAATTCAAGCCAAATAAAAGAAGTGTCAAAACTTCAATCATACATTTGTAATTGTGAGAATAGTGAATAAATAAAATGTGGAACTTAACACTAAGTAGTTATCAATGATAAATTAATAATAAAAATTAAGTAAATCAAAAGATGGTAGGATGGAAAGTGTGGCATTTAGTTCCTCATCTTACAGACTTACTTCCATATTTTATCTTTAATTTATTTATTTATTTTTATAAAATAAGGTCTTTTTTTTCATGTACCCCTTGTCCCAACTCCCTTCCCTCTGCCTACACCTCTTGGTCAGTCTTGAGCCTCCTTACTCCCCATCCCCCCATCCCCTCCCCAGAAAGGGCAAGAGGTCCCAAGGTGGATTAGCTCAGCATCCACTCCAGGCAAGTTCAATTTCTTCATCCTAATATCCATACTGGAGAAATGGCTCAGCTGTTAAAGGCTAAGCTCATAACCAAAAATATATTTTTAAGTTAATAAGTGGCTTATGAACTGAAGCATGTAAGATGTTAGCCTATTTAAAAACATATGTGATAAGAAATAAAGTAGCACCAATTAAATCAGCAGACAAGGTAAATAAAATGGACACAGAGAACACTCTTGTTAATGTATTTGGCATCTAACCTGAGGAAAATGTGCATGTATTGTCACGGGTCACTATAAGAAGTCAGTAGATAAAGCCTGAAAAGTAGACAATTGCTCTTCATTGTCTACAATTATGATTAAAATCTAATAAAATAAAACACAGTTTTTGAGATAGGTACTCACATGTTGTAGGCTGCACTCAAATTACCTGTGCAGCTGAGGATGACCTGACATTTCTGATACTCCATTCTCTACCTCTCCTGTGATGGGATTACAGGTGTATGACAGTGTGTCTGATTTGTATGGGCCAAATGATATAACCTAGGAATCTGTTCACATTGGACATGCACTCTGTCTTCTGAGCTACATCCACAACTACAAAAATAGGTTTGTAATTTCTCAGAACCTAGAGAAAATAAAGCATTAAAACAAACAAAACAGAAAACTTTTAAAAAGAAACAAAAACCATATTATACATATACATATATATACAAAAAATATCTTGTATTTTTACAAGAACAGAAACATCAGTCATACATACACATAATAGCAGTGGGTTCACTTAAACTGCCTACTAGGAAAAAAAAAGTAACTTAGTGATTAAACTTAGAGTGGATTACTATGTGGTATGTGTACAAGGAATGTGACCAGCTAAGGTTGGTTAGGAGCAAAAGATTTTAAAAGGCTGAATCTAAACAATAGAGGCTATTGTGCTACTAGACAATATTAAAATCAGATAAATTATTAAAGGCATCAAAGACTGAAGTTCATATTTTAAAATATCTGATTTTTAAAGTCAATGAGTTATTCTCAGTGGGTACTGGCACGTGTTGCCTGGCAACCCACAATCCACCCAGGATTCCACCTGGCAGAAGGAGGAAGCTGACTCCTGCAGCTTGTCCTCAGACTTCCATGTTTGTGTGTCTGAGCACACCAGAAGAGAATAAATGTGGAAAACTTTTGACTATAGCAGTTATAGGTTCTTCTGAACTAAATTATAAAGTAAAATAAAATATATAGACATAAAGAAAAATAGATGGAAATATATTAGGTGTTTTAATTATTAACCTGAGGCGATATTAACACAGGTGAATTTTTTTAGAATGAATAAAGTCACATTTTCTATCTGTGTATATCCTTATTCAAGGTCCCTTCCTCCTCCCATCCCCTCCAATTACTCTCTCTTCTCCACATCTCCCCATCTCCTCCCCAACAAGGGCAGGAGGTCCCAAGGTCCCAATATTGCTCAGTTCAGCATCCACTCCTGGCAGATCCAGTTTCGTCACTCCAACATCAAGACTGAGTCAGATGTTCCTCTAGTGGGAGTGGGATCTAAAGTGCTTGTCCAAGGTGTTTCAGAACCCAAGCTCTTCAGTGGTTGTGGTTTGCAGCTTGAAAATACTTTGTTTTTGCTTTTTTTTTTGTTTAGAATCCACTAATGAATGAGTACATCCCCTGCTTATCTTTTCTGGGTTTGTGATAACTTGCTCAGGAGCATATTCTACAAATTCATCCATTTGATTGCAAAATTTATGATATCATTGTTTCTTACTGCTGAGTGGTGCTCCATTGTGTAGATGTACCAATGTTTATTAATCCATTCTTCAGTTGAGGGGCATCTAGGTTGTTTCCAGGTTCTTGCCATTACGAATAACGCTATTATGAACATAGTTGAGCTAATGCCTTTGCAGTGTGAATGTGTGTCTTAAGGGTATATGCCCAGAAGTGGTATTGCTGGTTCCTTTGCGAGATTCCCAGTTTTCTCAAAAACTGCCATACTGCATTCCAGAGTGGCTGAACAAGCTTACACTTCCACCAACAATGGAGGAGTGTTCCCCTTGCTCCAAAACCTCTCCAGCATAGACTGTCATCTGTGTCTTTTATCTTAGCCTATCTGACAGGTGTAATGTGATATCACAAAGGTGTTTTGATTTGCATTTCTCTGATGGCTAAAGATGTTAAGCACTTTTTTAAGTGCCTTTCAGTCACTTGTAATTCTTCTGCTGAGAATTCCGTTTTCAGTTCTGAACCCCATTTTTTGACTGCGTTATTCAAGATTTTGGGCTCTAGTTTCGTGAGTTTTTTTTTATATATTTTAGAAATCAGTTCTCTCTCATTTGTAGAGTTGGTGAAATTCTGTAGGCTGTCATTTTGTCCTATTGACAGTATCCTTGGCTTTACAGAAGCTTCTCAGTTTCAAGAGGTCCCACTTATTGATTATTGTTCTTAGTGTCTGTGCCACAGGTGTTATATTTAGGAAGTGGTCACTTATACCAATTTGTTGGAAGGTATTTCCCACTTTCTTTTCTATCAAGTTCAGTATGGTTAGGTTTATATTCAGGTCTTTGATCCACTTAGCTTTTAGCTTTGTGCAGGGTGATAAGCTTGGATCTTTTGCATTTTTCTACACACCACCAACCAACTATGCCAAAACCATTTGTTACAGATACTATCTTTTTTCCATTGAATATTTTGGGCCTCAGGTGTTCCTAGGTTTTTGAAACAATGCCTATATCCTCAATTTGATTTCATTGATCCATATGTCTGTTTTTATGCCAGTACCAGGCAGTTTTTATTATTATAGCTCTATAATATAACTTGAAGTCAGGGATGGTGATGCCTCCTGAGATTCTTTTGTGGAGCAGAATTGATTTGGCAATCCGGGCTTCCTTGTTATTCCAAATGAACTTAAGTATTGTTCTTTCAAGGACCATAAAATATTGTGTTGGGATTTTGATGGGAATTTCATTGAATCTGTAGATTGCTTTTGGTAGAATTGCCAGTTTTACTATGCTGATCTTACCTATCCAGAAACATGGGAGATCTTTCCATTTTCTGATATCTTCTTCAATGATTTAAAATTTTTGTCAAATAGATCGATTACTTCTTTGGTTTTATTTACTCCAAGGTATTTAATGCTATTTACAGCTATTATAAAGGGTGATGTTTCCCTTATTTGTTTTTCAGCCTTATTAACTTTAGTGTATAGAAGGGCTACTGATTTCTTTGAGGTAATATTGTGTCCTGCTACCTTGCTTATGGGGTTTATCAGCTGTAGAAGTTCCCTGGTAGAATTTTGTGGGTCACTTATGTATACAGTCATATCATCTGTAAATCGTGATAGTTTCACTTCTACTTTTACAGTTTGTATCCCCTTAATCTCCTTTGTTTTCTTCTTGCTTTAGCTAAAACTTCAAGAACTATACTGAATAGATAAGGGGAAAGAGGGCATCCTTGTCTAGTTCCTGATTTTAGTGGGATTGCTTTGAGTTGTTCTCCATTAAGTATGATGCAGACTGTTGGCTTCTTGTAAATCGCCTTTATTATGTTTAGATATTCTCTCTGTATTTCTGCTCCCTCCAGAGCTTTTATCATAAAGGAGTGTTGGATTTTGTCAAAGGCTTTTTCAGCATCTGAGGATATGATCATGTGGGGTTTTTTTCTTCAGTTTATTTATATGATGGATGACATTTACTCTTTTTCGTATGTTGAACCATCCCTGCATTTCTGGGATGAAGCCTACTTGATCAAGTGGATTATATTTTTTATATATTGTTGTATATGTTTTGCCAAAATTTTGTTAAGAATTTTAGCAGCAATATTCATGAGGGAAATTGGTCTGTAATTCTCTTTCTTTCTTGTGTCTTTGAATGACTTGGGTATTAGGTTAATTTTGGCCTCATAAAAGGAATTTGGCAATATTCCTTCAATTTTTACTTTGTAAAATAGTTTGAGGAGTATTGATAATAATTCTTCTTTGAATTTCTGGTAGAATTCTGCACTGAAACTATGTGGGCCTGGGCTTTTTTTTTTTTTTTTTTTTTCACTCTGGAAGTTTCTAATAACAGCTTCAATTTCCTTTAGGGATATAGGTCTGTTGAGATAATTAATCTGGTCTTCATTTAATTTTGGTAAATGGTACCTGTCCAGAAAGCTGTCCATTTCTTCTAGGTTGTCCATTTTTCTGGAATATAGATTTTTTAAGTATGACCTGTTAATTCTCTGGATTTCCTGAGGGTCTGTTGTTATGTCCCCCTTTTCTTTTCTTAATTTCCTGATTTGGATACTCTCTCTCTGCTTTTTGGTTAGTTTGGATAAGAGCTTCTCTATCTTTATGTCTTTCTCAAAGAACCAACTCTTTGATTTATTGATTCCCTGTATTGTTCTTTTTTTTCAATTGTATTGATTTCAGCTCTAATTTGATTATTTCCTGCTATCTACTTTTTTCCAGGTCAGTTTGCTTCTAATTCTTCTAGGGCTTTCAGCTGTGCTGTTAGTTCTCTAATGTGGAATTTCTCTAGGCTTTTCATATAGGCATATAGCACTATTAATTTTCCTCTGAAGACTGTTTTCATTGTGTCCCACAAGTTTGTGTACTTTGTGAATTCATTTTCATTAAATTCTAGGAATACTGATTTTTTCTTAATTTCTTCCTTTACCCAGAGGTGGTTCAGCTGAGTGTTTAGTTTCTATGAGTTGGTAGGCTTTCTCTTGTTTTTGATGTTTTTGATGTTGTTGAACTCTAACTCTAGGCCATGGTGGTCCAAAATTAAACAAGGCATTATTTCCTTTTTTTGTATCTGTTCATATTTGCTGTATGTCCAATTATGTGGTCAATTTTAAAGAAAGTTCCATGTGGTGCTGAGAAATATGTATATTCCTTTGCATTTGGTGGAAGCTTCTGTAGATATCTATTAAATCCATTTGCATCATAACATCTGTTAGATTCCTTTTTTCTCTGTTGAGAGTCTGTCTAGTTGACCTATCAAGGGTTGAAAGTTGGGTATTGAAGTCTCCCACTATTAGGGTGTGAGAATTGATGTGGGATTTGAGTTTTAGCACTGCTTCTTTTACATAGATAGATGCCCTTATATTAGGGGCATAAATATTCAGGATTGAAATCTCCTCTTGACCTGCAATGAAAAGTAATGACCAATTTGGTCCCTTTTAATTGCTTTTAGCTTAAAGTCTACTTTGTAAGATATTAGGATGGCAACTCCAGGTTTTTTCTTAGGGCCATTTGATTGGAAAATCTTTTCACAACACTTTACCCTGAGCCTGGGTCTGTCTTTGTGGTTGAGGTGTGTTCCTTGTATGCAGCAGAAGGCTGGCTTCTGTTTTTGTATCCATTGTGTGAGTGTCTGTCTTTTTATAGATGAGTTGAGTGCATTGATATTAAGGGATATTAGTGACCACTGATTGATATTTCCTGTTATTTTTGGTGGTAGCTTGTATGTATTTCCTTTCTGTGGTCTTTTCTTCTGTGTGATTATTGAATATTTGAGGTTTCATGTATGTATCTGGGATCCTTAGGTTGGAGTTTTTATTTTAATGCTTTCTAGAGGGCTGGATTTATAGATAGATATTGTTTCAGTCTGACTTTGTCCTGAAATACCTTATTTACTCCATCTATGGTGATTGATAATTTTGCTGAGTATAGTAGTCTAGGTTGGCAGCCATGCTCTTTTAGTACCTGTATAACTTCTGACCAAGCCCTTCTTGCTTTTGTTGTTTCCATTGAATAGTTAGGGGTTATTCTGATGGGTCTGCCTTTATAAGTATGTTGGCCCTTTTCTTTTGTAGCTCTTAAATTTTTTCTGTTTGCTCTGTATGTTTTGTGACTTCATTATTATGTGGAAAGTGGAATTTTATGGGGTCATATCTATTTGGTGTTCTGTAAGCTTGTATCTTTATAGGCATTTCCTTCTTCAAGTTAGGAAAGTTTTCTTGCATGATTTTATTGAATACATTATCTGTGCCTTTGAGCTGGTATTCTTCTCCTTCTTCTATTCCTATTATTCACAACTTAGGTCTTTTCATGGTTTCCCAGATTTCCTGAACATTTTGTGTTATGGCTTTTTTGATTTTAGTATTTTCTTTGACTGATGTATTTATTTCCGCTACTGAGTCTTCCACTCCAGAGATTCTCTTTTCCATCTCTTGGATTATGTTGGTTATGCTTGTATCTGTAGTTCCAGCTCTTTTCTTCAGATTTTCTATTTCCATCTTTGCCTCATTTTGTGCCTTTTTTATTGCTTCTATTTCAGTTTGTAGCTCCTGGAATGTTTCTTTCATTTTTTGGTTTTCCTTTTCTTGTTTTTTTTCAAAGATTTGTTCATCTCTTCCAATTTTTTGTTTATATTTTCTCCTATTTCTTTAAGGGAATTTTTATGTCTTCTTTGACAATAATCCTCATAAAGGTGTTTTTAGTTTTGTTTCCTTCTGTTTCCTCTTCATTACTCTGTTCAGGTCTTGTAGTTGTAGAACCACCAGTTTCTTCTGGTGTTGTCTTGTTGTTCTTTACATTTTTATATGTATTTTTGCACTGGCGTCAGCCCATGACTTCAGTGGTTCACAATTAGGCAGCTCCTAGTCAGTTGTGGCAAGAGGGCTTGTGTGTCTCCTCTCTCCTCTGAGCAAGTGGTCTACTCGATCTCTGACTCTGCTTTGGACAAGGGTCTGAATTTCAAAGCTTCAGTCCTTCTCTGATGATGCAGCTCACCCTGGAGGCAGGGCCCAGCCATGCAAGGTCCCTCTTTTAGGTGTGAATGGAGGAGCCCCTCACAGGTAAGCCCTAGTCCTGTCTGTTAGGGAGAGTCTGAGTTCAGACTCTAGGGATTGACCCTGGTCATGGAGAGTGACTCTCAGGACAGGTGGTCCAAGTGCCCGAATCTGCTCACCTCTGGATGTGGGTCTGAATTTCAAAGCCTCAATCCTTCTCTGCTCCAGGTGAAATTTTTAAAGCTTCCTATGTCTAAAATAACATCAGTATAAAATACATATAATTTATGTATAACTATATATCCTAAAATTTTTCAAATATCAAAAATTTATAAATGTTAACCATATATTGGTTCAATTAGAAGTTTCCATGAATTCCAAAGGTACATAAAGATGAACATAATAATTTCTAACTAAAATGTGGGTAATAAAACAGGAAAGCAAGAGTAGAAAGACAGCTAAGAAAGGAAAACTAGAAATCAATAGTGAAGAACAAACAACAAAAATATATCTTACAAACATTCTAAAATTCTTCCTTTTTCATACAGCTATAAGAGCAAACAAGTCAAAAGTAAATCTGAAAAGTAAGTTTTGAAATAATAATAACATATAATCCACATTTTGCAGTTATGCTCTAAAGTTTAAAAAGTCAAGAAAAATGTGTATCGATGAACAAGTAAGCATGAAGTAAATGAATCATTAGAAAATCTGATTAGTCACTATTTTTCAAAACACAGTTATTTCCACAGATGTAGCAAAGGCAGTTCATAAAATGAAACACCTTCCTTTCAAAAAAAACTTAATAAAATTAAAATAAGAGTCAGAGACAATATTCTAATTAAGAGTGTAACAATAGGGCCATTCATGCAACATATAAGACTATAAAGTAATGATCTTTTTCAATATTAGTGTGTAACATTTCCTGGAACAAATAACTCATGAACAGGAAAAAAGACTCATGGTAGAAAGGTAAATAACACTTAAAAGTTGCAAGTTGAAAAAATACATTATTATCTGGAAATACATATGATTTTATAGGAAATCCAAAACATAAATAAGAAAGTATGACAGATCAGTATGATAGGCATGCATAGTATTCACTTTGAGAAAACAAGGACCTCAAGAGATACCAACAAATAAAAGTACACCTGCCTACAAAGAAAATAGAAAGCTTGGATCTAAAAGAATTTAAAGGAAACACATTTATGATCAGCATGAATAAAACTTGTATATGCTAACATAAATTCAGAAACAGAAATCTCTCCCCATGGTCTTGGTTAGTAAATCCAATACTGTCTACTTGCTTTAATCAATATACAGTATGTTTTCAATTTTATAAAACAAAATATTTTGAAAACTGGTCCTGTTCCCATGCATTTCCCACAGCTACAAGTATATAGGCAATAAGAACTGAATTCTGGAGTGCTCTCTGCGGGGTCCCAGCACACTCTGGAGCAGGGGGCAGCTGAACTCTGCACCTGGCCACATCCACAGCTCCTGCTGCTGAGGGAATCTGCAAGGACCCCTACTGCGACCCCGAACTGAGTGAACTGAGCAAACCAACTGCAGGGGTCTCTGAGGGGCGGATTCGAACCCTGACCAGAGGTGAGGAGGGTTCGGCAGGCCTCAGCGCCTGTATCCTGGCCTGGGAGGGAGAGTTGAGCTCACATTGCTTCTGGTTCTGCCACTGGGACCAGTGCTCTCTGAAGCATCCCAGCACACTCTGGAGCAGGGGGCAGCTGAACTCTGCACCTGGCCACACCCACAGCTCCTGCTGCTGAGGGAATCTGCAAGGCTCCCCACTAGGACCTCGAACTGAGCGAACCAACAACTGCAGGGGTCTCTGAAAGACAGAATCAAACCCTGATCAGAGAGGTGACAGGAGACACACAAACCAAAGTGCCACAACTGACCAGGAACCATCTAATCGTGAACCACTGAAGCCATGGGCAAACGTCAGCGCAAGAAATTACATAATAATACAAAGGGCAATATGGTAACTCCAGAAGAGAGTGGCGATCTTACAAATACAAGACCTGAACTGAGCAATGAAGAGGAAACAGAAGGAAGCAACACCAAAAATTCCTTTCTGATGATCATCGAAGCTCTCAAAGAAGATATGAAAAAAAGCCTTAAAGAAATAGAAGAAAATACAAACAA
>PVIH01018577.1:0-20095 GCA_004025045.1 Sigmodon hispidus
CTCCTCCTCCTCCTCCTCCTATTCCTGTTATTCTCAGGTTAGGTCTTTTCATTGTGTTCCAGATTTCCTGAACATTTTGTGTTATGGCTTTTTTGGTTTTAGTGTTTTCTTTGACTGATGTCTGTAGTATTTCTGCTACTGAGTCTTCCACTCCAGAGATTCTCTCTTCCATCTCTTGGATTCTGTTGGTTATACTTGTATCTGTAGTTTCAACTCTTTTCTTCAGATTTTCTATTTTCACCTTTGCCTCATTTTGTGCCTTTTTTTATTGCTTCTATTTCAGTTTTTACTTCTTGGAATGTTTTTTTCATTTTGTAGTTTACCTTTTCTTGGTTTTCTTTTCCAGGATTTGTTCTTCTCTTCCAGTTTTTTATTTGTATTTTCTTCTATTTCTTTAAGAGAAAGTTTTATATCTTCTTTGAAGGCTTCAATAATCTTCATAAATTTTTTTTGGTGTTGTTTCCTTCTGTTTCCTCTTCATTGTTCTGTTCAGGTCTTGTAGTTGTAGAACCACCTATTTCTTCTGGTGTTGCCTTGTTCTTTATATTGTTGTATGTATTTTTGCACTGGCCTCTGCCCATGGCTTCAGTGGTTCACGATTACGCAGCTCTTATTCAGTTGTGGCAAGAGAGCTTGTGTGTCTCCTGACTCGTTTCAGCTAGGGGTCTGCTTGATCTCTGACTCTGCTCTGGACAGGAGTCTTTCAAAGCCTCAGTCCTCTGATGAAGCAGTTTGCCCGGGAGGTGGGGCCATGGTGTGCTAGGTCCCCTCTTTCAGGTGTGGCTGGAGGTGTACCTCACAGCCAAACCCTAGCTCTTGTCTGCTAGGGAGAGCTGAGATCAGACTTTAGGGATTGACCCTGGTCCTAGAGAGGGACTATCTGGATAGGTGGACCAGGTGCCAGAATTTGCTCACCTCCGGATGGGGGTCTGAATTTCAAAGTCTCAGTCCTACTCTGCTGACCTACTGCTTACTTTTTCATATTTCACTTTAGTTGGTTATTTTCTATTTTATATTTAATATAACTTGGTAATCATAAAAATGGTGATGTGAATAATGTAACCCACAAAATTGTAATGTACACCTAAATGTAAAATTGAATTTATTTTACACATACAAATATAGGTAATATTTCAGCTGTAATTACAATTTGCATTTATATGATTACTAAATATAATAAAAAATTTGGACTATTAAGTTATTTAAAAAAAGTTAAAATGTATAAGTTTGAGAGACATCAAAATAGAATTTTTAGATAGTAATACAAGTTAGAAAAAACTGAATAAGTTACAATCCTTTGAACTCCAAAAAATAGGATAAATAATAGAATGTTTTCTTTGAATTTGTCAGTTATTAATGGACTTGACATTATTTATGTAATATTGCTTGTATATATTTTATATAATTATTGTTCCTGTTGTAAATTTTTCTTATGTTAGTTATAACCTTTTTATTTTTGACAAAAAAGGCGATATGTGGTGTTATGTAATATATTTAATAAAACCAGTCTGGACTATCAGAGACCAGATCTACCCACTGTTAGTCCAGAAAGATCAGAGAATGGTAACTCATATCTATATTATCTTAGCACAGGGAAAGACTGGGAGTGGGGACCTATGCCTTTAATCCCAGCAGATCTGAGTTTAAGGCCAGTTTGGTTTACAGAGAGAGACCCAGGCTCCTAGGTAAGCATTGTTGGTGTCATGCCTTTAATCCTCTAAATCCAGAGACAGAGATCTTTCTGTGTTTCTGTGAGTTCAAGGCTAACTACCAAACAGTAGTAGCCCACACCTTTAATCTTAACCTGACCTGGTACAGCTTGGCAAAGAAGGTATTTAAGACAGGCATAGAAAGAAAAATTTGGCATTAGAAGTGACAAGGAGTGAGACTGAGGAAACTAGAAGATAGCTGGGTGAGATTTGACTGTGTTGATTCTTCTCTTTGATATTTCAGCCTTTCTCTGATATCTGGTTCAGAGTTTCTTTTAATACAACCAGAATTCATGCAGCACAGATGGTTCTGTTCCATAAAATTTTCAAGCTTCTAGCACATTTTCCATAAATAGATGATTGATTTCAACATTACCTAGTACTTGAAGGCCTTGTACACCTATATAAGATTTGACATGTAATATGATTGATATGATATATCAAGATGATTTATATTCATGACTATTTTCTGTAGTTGGACAAATAAGGAGGTTAGTTCTAAATTATCAGAAATAGATTCAACAGTTTCAATATTTAAAACAACTTTTTCTGAATATTGAAAATCAATGACTATACTAAGAGGTTCTGAATAATCTAATAATACCATGAGAATATTATATAATTCTAACTGTTGAAGATAATCGTAAGTGCTTCTAGCCACTTTACTTTATTGTTCTGCTAATCCTGATTTATTTGCATTAGTGTAGAATGTAGGTGATCCAGATATTTTTATTCCCCCTATACTATGGGGAATGACCCTATTGGTTCTTTCTATAAATAGAAATCTCTTGCTTTGAGGATGTTTGCTGTTAATCTCTCCCTAAATATTACTGTAAGCTCTTTGTCAATTTTTACTTTCTTGCCATAGAGAAGAAATTTCAGTATTAATAAAAGGTACAACAATTCCTTTTGGCTTCATTCTTACTAAATGACAAAGACAATTCATAAGTTTTTACATAATTATTTTACTATTTTGCTCTGTTTAATGGCAAAACTATTTATTTCAAATATTGTTTTGTATCTGAATAAGATTTTTAGTAGGAGAATGAATAAACAGTAGAAAAACTAGGATATAATATAATATTGTGGAGAATAGGTACTATCACTTTTACCTAGAGGTATGGCCTCTTGGCCACCATAAATTTGATAATCACCTAACACTGAAAGGTCATTTTATAATTGGGGCACACATACACATAGCCCCTTCTCCTTCTTTTTCTAGATGGAAGAATGGACCTGCTAAATTAAAGCACTTGAAACCTATCCAACATTTCCAGGAACTGCATGATTGCTTAATTTTTTTTACTATCAGTGAGTGCTCTACTCTGAACATTTTACAAAAGAATGCTAGAATGCACAGGGAGTGCTAGGTCACTGCAGGAGCTACCAAACAGACCTAGAGCTTACCTCCCAGCTACATGACTCTAGGCAATCTTGACACTATAGGCCAGCTGCTGAAGCTTGTGGCTCCACTCTGATTGAATACTACACATGCTCCTAGCTGTGTGTAGACTGCTCATCATCTGCTAGGTAACAAGGAGGAACTTAAGACAGACATCTATGGATCCCCCTGAAAAGGCAAACTGGGGAATGTCTCCTGAGTAAATTGAGATCATGAAGGAGGTGAAAGTAAGGAGAAATGGAAAGGGAACATGAGACAATGAGATGGTTAAGTATGGGGAGAGAAAGAGAGAGAATAAAGAAATATCTTTATAGAGGGAGCCATTGTGGGGTTAGAGAGAAATTGATGCTGGGGAAACACCCAAAAACTTCAAGATGACATTGGCTAAGATTTCAAGTAATAGTGGAGAGAGTGCCTAAACTGGCCTTTCCCTATAATCAGATGGCCTCCCTAAGTGCCATATAAAATCTTCTTTTAGCAACTGATGGAAGCAGAGATAGAGATTCATAGCTAAGCGCTGGGTCTAGCTTCCAGTCCAGCTGAAAATAGAGATGAGAGATTATATGAACAATGGAATCAAGATCATGATGAGGAAACTCACAAAACCAGCTCACCTGGACTATTGGGAACTAACTAACTCTGAAATCACAGCTGAGGAATCTTCTTGGAATGGAACTAAGCCCTCTGAATGTAGCTGACAGTCAAATGGTGCAGACAGTTTGTGGAGCCTCTTGCAGTTGGATCAGACTTTATTCCTGGTTCATAAATTGGCTTCCCAGAGCCCATTGCCTACAGAGAAACATTTTTCTCATTCTTGATATTAGGGGAAAGGTCTTGGTCCTGTCTTAACTGGATAAGCCAGGCCAAATTGACTCACTCTGGGAGAGTCCTTACTCTGTAAGAAATGGATGTGAGTATTGGATGATGGTAAGCTGGAGGAGAATTGAAAAAAGAGGGGAGAAGTAGCTGTGGTGGGTATGATAAAAAATATTTTTAAATAAAAAAGTAAAATAAAAAATAAAAGGAGACATCTTTCATGTACCAGAGAAAGGCACAAAGCAGACACATTCTTTGTTTGGCCCCAGCAACTGTGAGGGCTCACCCAAGACTATGAACTAAGATTCAAGCCTTTCATAGGCCTCTAAGCTCCAAGCACACCAGTTGTTTTATTGGTGTATAACAATCTGTTGTGATTTTGTGAGAATTTGCCTTTGTTAGACAATATATTCACAGAAACTCAATCTGGAAGGTTGAGTCAGCATGTTTTTGACTGTTTTGTGCTACACCAGTGACACCTGCTGTTCAAATATTGTCTTTACATCCAGAAATCTCATTGACCTCCACATTGTCATTAAGTTGAAAAATCATTATATGCTGAAGTAATAAATAAATAAAAATTTCTCTCCACAAAATTAAGTCTCTTACAAAAAAAAGCAAAAAGCAAAGCATGTCCAAGCTGCAAACCACAACCACTGAACAGCCTGGGATCTTGGACCAGAATCTTGAATCCCACTCCTTCCAGAGGAACACCTGACCCAGTCTTGATGTTGGGGTGAGGAAAGTGGATATGCCAGGAATGGATGCTGAACTAAGCCATACTGGGACCTTGGAACGTCTTGCCCTTGCTGGGGAGGAGATAAAGAGATGTGGAAAAGAGAGAGTAGCTGGAAGGGGCGGGAGGAGGAAGGGAGCTTGAACAAGGATATACATGGATAAAACATATGACTTTATTCATAATAAAAAAATTACAGTAAAAAGAAAAAGAAAACCTGGTGGCCAGGTTTAACATTGATATGTTAAATAGGCACCTCAGTCTTCCTCTTTTGTCCAAGGTTTGTAATATATACATACATACTTAGATGCATACACACACACATATATATACATATATACACACATATATATGTATACACATGTGTAGATATGTAGATATATAGATATATAGATACACATATCAGGGAAAAAGCAAAGTTAAAAGTTAGGTGTTTCTTTGGAATATCCAGGTCTACAGTCCTGGTAGCTGTGGGAGGGAAGTTCCAAGATCAGAGAAAGAGGAAGTGTTCCCACCCCTTCAGAAATGGACAAGTAGGGAAATAGACTGTTGGTTGACAGTACTTATCTGGTGTCCAGGCAACCAACCTGTGAAAAGTGGATCGCCATTGCTTGTAATCTGTACTAGAGTCCACATGGTGGAAAAGGCCATTAACTGGTGTCTATAAAACAACTAAAGTAGACATATGCCTTTGAGTCTTAGCAAAATCTATAGCTTTGGGTTAAAAAGAATAAAGCCCTGTCCAGAAAGCCAGATACAAATTGGACAGAGATCTCTTTAGTCTAATGAGAAGCATCTCTAAGTCTATCCTTAGAGGACAACAAAAGGGAATTTCAATTCTTGAGCTTCTTACTATGACAATAGTAGTCAGTGCTCAGTCATACCTATCTTATATATGTATATATTATATATATAATTTTATTCATGAACCATTTTATATTTTCTGTTTTATTCTTTCATTTATTGCTATTTTTATATATTTATTATTTGGTGATTTTTCATCATTCATCCCTTTAAACTCAGTTATCAGTCCTCTCAGATTCATACCCACCCTCATAATCTGCCCATTTGCAAAAATGCCCATTCATGCTGCTCATTTACTTAATGGAGCATAATTAAACTCCCTGAGACTAGCTCCTTAAAGAAAACAAGTCTTTCCTCACCCACACCCCTGCCAGAGGCCATCAATGCAGAAGCTTTTTTTTTTTTTTAAGTTTATCAATGAGTAAAGTTTACCTGCTTATCTTTCTGGGTTTTGTGATACCTCACTCAGGAAAATATTCTCCAAATCTATCCATTTGCCTGCAAATTTTAGGATATCATTTTTCCTTACTGCTGAGTAGTACTCCGTTGTATAGATGTACCACAGTTTGTTGATCCATTCTTCAGTTGAGGGACATCTAGGTTGTTTCCAGGTTCTTGCTATTATGAATAATGCTGCTATGAACATAGATGAGCTAATGCTTTTGGAGTGCAAGTGTGCATCTTTTCAGTATATGCCTAAAAGCAATATTGCTCGATCCTTGGGGAGATTGATTCCCAGTTTTCTGAGAAACCACCATACTACATTCCAGAGTGGCTGAAAAATTTACACTCCCACCAGCAATGGAGGAGTGTTCCCCTAGCTTCACATCCTCTCTAGCATAGGCTGTCATCCGTGTTTTTAATCTTAGCCAATCTAACAGGTATAAGGTGGTATCTCAAAGTTGTTTTGATTTGCATTTCTCTGATGGCTAAAGATGTTGAGCACTTTTTCATGTGCCTTTCAGCCATTTGGAATTCTTCTGCTGAGAATTCCCTTTTTAGTTCTGAAGCCCTTTTTTAAATTGGATTGTTAAGGATTTGGGGCTCTAGTTTCTTAAGTTCTCTATATATTTTAGAGATCAATCTTCTGTCACTTGTAGGGTTGTTAATTTTTTTTTTCCATTCTGTAGGCTGTCCTTTTGTCTTATGGATGGTGTCCTTGGCCTTACAGAGGCTTCTCAATTTCAGGAGGTCCCATTTATTGATTGTTGTTCTTAGTGTCTGTGCTACTGGTGTTATATTTAGAAAGTGATCACCTGTAGTTTTTCAGAACTCCCTTTGTTAATGTTAAAACTCTGAACTTTTGAAGTCTTAATATAATAATAGCATATAGAAGGAATAATTTTGAAGTGGTTTTTATATAACTTTAGTCGTCTTTTTAGACCTTCACAAATTGCATTCATACACCTCAAAACACTTTCTCAGATCTTCACAACCAAAATCCTTATGTCCACAGACCTCTATAAATTGCATCTATATTCTGTAAGTCATTTTCTTCATGTTCTCAAATCTGTATATATATATGTATATATATATATATATATATATATATCTTAAAACACGTTCTTAGACACTATAAGTTTTCTTAGATATTCACAAGTTAGGCTTTCATAGCATCAGAACTTACATAAACTTTATTCCTTTTTTATCTAATTATTCACTACAAGAAACATGTGGTTGATTACTGTAAGCAGTAATTGTAAACAGTGTTTCTTCAATAAGGGAATAGTTTTAAAACATTACATTGAAATCTCTTTTGTGAGTTTATCTTCTTTTCAGAATCTAGTAGCAAAGTAAAGTTGTGGCTAAACCTAATAGTACTTCTTTATTTTATTTTATTTTTTCTTTTCTCTCCTATATCCCATATCCTTGTTCTCTTCAAGTGTATGTCTCTTTTCTCATTGAAATCTTTTTCTTTAGTTATTTATAAAAAAGGCTTTTTTCTATGTATCACCTGGCTCCCCTTCCCTTACCTCCTTCCAATCCCTCCCAGTCAGCCTTCAGCCTCCCCCCTCACCATTCTCTTATTCCCTCCCCCAAAAGGTCAAAAAATCCCAAGGTAGGTCAACCAAATCTGATTGTATCATTCCAATATCAAGACTATGTTAGGCACTCCTCTGTAGGGAATGGGCTCCAAGGTGCCAGACCACACTCAGGAACACAGTGTGATTCCCACCCCTGGAGGCTTTGCATACTTCTTGGGAAAGTGAGGCTTCTGGGTTGTATTTTACACATGAAGAGAACTAAAAAGGCAGCTAAAACTTGAGAAAAGAGCTGGCTACCTTGTTGCAGTTAATGCAACCTATTTATCAAGATTGCATATTAATAAAGACATTTTATAAACTAAAAATATTCTATAGTCTTTTAAATTTTATTTTTAAAATCTGTTTTCTAAAATATGTCTAGTATTTTTAGAAATTTACATGTTCTGTAAAATTCCAAAGTTTCCTCATAAAGGGTTTTAAAATCTTTCAAAAATACACTTTTTTACTTTAAGAAGGAAGAAACAGGGAACCATCATAATCCACACAAGGCAAAAACAAGCTTCATTAGAGCAAATAACTTAATATTTAATATTTCGAAGTTATTTGTAGTCTTTTGGGGTTTGGGTCACCACTCTGGACCAAACCTTAGTAGCATTATTCAGTCTGTCTTCTAGGTCCCAGCCTGTTATATCTCATTGTGGCTGGTGCTTCTGGTTACTATCACATGGCACTGGCAGTTCTTTTTCATGTGGCCCCTTCATGTTTTTAAAACCAATACCACCCTGGTGTCTTATATGTTATAAAGTTTGGGTTGTACATTTTTGTATGTGGATACATGGAAGTACTGCTTTAATACTTTATTAAACAAGAATTGTTTTTAAATCATATCTTTCATAAACCTTGTTTTTAGGACAAGACAGAAATTATTACACAAATCCATCCCAATCCAAAATATCCTGAAGACCTTTGTAGGTCCACTCCACATAGTCATCTTTAATTGTGATGGCAGTGAAGTTTCATGACTTCTGTCTTTTCCAACCTTAGTAAAAATGGCAACCAGCCACATTTTGCTTATATCTCAAAATGGAATCATGCCACGTGATTCCTTTGAGATTACCTATGCATAGATGTTTAACTCTCAGCCCTGTGTTACTATTATCAGGTAAACCTTTCCAAAATTTTACAGAATTTTGACCATATACAATAAAATAAATTTATAAATCTTGAGGTGCGGAATATTCACATAAATGAAGTTTCATTTGTTTTCCCTGTTCCGTTTTTCTCTCAGTCAAACTAACTTGACACAGGGCATAGAGGGTACTTTTAAATATGTGTGAATCTAGAGAAAGAAGAGCCAAAATCCAACTCTAGAGCCAGTATTTAATAAAATAGAACAGCATAAGATAACTTTAATGTTATCCATACTGATAAGACATCTAAACTCCTATTAACCTGAATCCCATGACCAGAGAGCTCAGAGGTATATTCTGAGATTTGGCTGCAAAACCAACTATGTGATGACTTATAGTGAACCCATTTCTGTCTCCCTGTCATGTTTAAACAACACTTGCAGACATACCAGAAAATATAGTTCAATTCACATACATAAAACAGACAAAACTTACAATGAGAAACAGACTTTGTTATAAATTATAAAGATTTTAATCCATGTAAAATGAGCAAATTACAAATTCTGACATACAACTTACAACAAAATCTTAAGATATAGTGCAGAGTGCAAAAAATTTACAGAGATAAAGGATTTTTAAAATTCAAAAGTAAAATCTTACAGATTTGGAAACATAGCACAGCAAGTTTAGGTATAAGATATTTGGGGATCATTTGTGACAGTAATGGTTGTTATGCATTCGTGAGAATTTGGAAATCAAGCCTGCCAATTTTGGCTATTGATTTGTGCTGAGGCCAAGCTGTTAAAACAAAATCTTAGGGGGCTGGAGAGATGGCTCAGCGGTTAAGAGCACCGTCTGCTCTTCCAGAGGACCCGGGTTCGATTCCCAGCACCCACATGGCAGCTAACAACTGTCTGTAGTTCCAGTTCCAGGCAAACACCAAGGCAAATAAATAAATAAATAAAGTTTTTAAAAAAAAAAAAAAAAAAAACAAAATCTTAGTTCATGAAGAAAGATAAATGGAGGGTAGCAAACACTGTGCAGGTGTTTTCCATAAGTTCTAAGACAAAAATGAGAGTGAAAATGAACTGCAGGACTGCAAACAGGAACTGAGATATAGTGAATCTGCTGGCTGGCTGCAAAGCAAGAGAAAACCAGGAGAGGGCAGAAGAGGAAAAAGATGTAACAAGCTGTAAGAACCAGTGGAATGTGGAAAATACAACAGGCTAGAGCTGAAGTTATTGGTCTCCCAGGTGGCCTCAGGCAGACTTGCAGCTTCTGGGAAAAGGGAGAGAGCAAGAGAGTTGTCCACATGGGTGCAGCAGGCTGCAAGAGCCAGACAAGCACCCAAGAGCCCAGGTGACAGGTATTGCAGGGTAGGGGAAAGTAGTAGTTAAAGAATTGGACTCTAAAATTTTGAATAAGGTTTAGTCACATACAAATTTTCCATACATAACTTACTGAGATTCAGATCAGAGGATAATGCAGGGGAGGACAAATGAAGGAGAGTGAAAGGCTGTCATGGAGGGGGAACACGAAAGGCAGACAGGGGGCTGGAGAGATGGCTCAGAGGTTAAGAGCACTGACTATTCTTCCAGAGGTCCTGAGTTCAATTCCCAGCAACCACATGGTGGCTCACAACCATCTATAACAACATCTGGTACTCTCTTCTGTACACTGTATACACAATAAATAAATAAATCTTTAAAAAAAAAAAAGAAAGAAAGAAAGAAAGGCAGACAGACAGTCAGGTAGATAGACACTCAAGCAAGTGGGGCAAAAGACAAACAGGCAAGTGAGAACTGTGCCTGCTCCCTCACAATGTGAACCAAAAAAGTAAGAAGAAAAAAAAAAGCTTGCCAACCCTCAGAAGGGGAGGCCAATGTCTCTCTGGGGCAGTATTAATGCTTCTATGCATTTCAGGGATTCCCCTGGGCCACACACTGGGTGTCAGCTGCTGGACTGGAGTCACACTTCTTCCTGGTATGGTCAGAGTGTTTTGCACTAGCCCAAATCCAGCAGGAGAAGGGGGCAGCTGGGGATGAAGGCATCTGGAGTGATGGTGAGTACAACAAAGTACAACTAAGCTCAGTAGTGTGGTCAAAGCAAGTCTGATCAATCCAGGCCTAGGGTCAAAGGGATTCTTTTTTTTTTTTTTCTCATTACTCAGTACTCTGTTATTTTTATTGAAAAATGGCACATTTTATCATATATTATAATAGTTTAAACTACAAAGTACAATAAAACCCAGCACATCTCATTTTAATAATAAACCTTTTAGGTTATTTTGTAAATAATATTTGGTAAACTCGCAGCCAAGGAATACTTAAGAAACCATTGAGTTCTTTATTAGCCTAATTCTGAACTTCATAAGCCTTCTATAAAATAAGGACTCAAAGAATGATAGATGATACTACCAAAAAATTCAAAATTTCATTAAAGGGCTTCCTGAGTTTCAAAGCATAAAATTGATGAAATATCTTTGGCCCTCCAGCCTACCAATGATAGCATTCACAACCTTAGGAAGAGAAAAGAAAGCTACAATTACCCTTTTAATTTTACATATTTAAGATTTATGCTTTAGGGGTGTCTTAAATTTCATGCCTTAGTGAATGACATCAGGATGTATACATGTGTGTTTTCAAAAAGAATAAAATAATAAACTATTGTTTAAAAAATATTATAAAAGTACTAAGCAGAAAATTAACCCATGTCTCTAAATGTCTTCATTGACCAAAAGCAACTTACTTTTAAGGCTAAGAAAGTTTTAGTTAAACTTACGAAATCTTCTCATTTTTTTTTCTTTGCCAGTAAAAAAGGAATTATTTAGCACCTTCTCTCTACTTGTCTATGCATGTGCTTATAAAGGGAAATGTATGGGATTCTTAAAGGAGGTTGACATTGTATATTCTCAGATGAAAAGTGTATGGTATGACAGAGTGCCACAGTAACATGCCATCCAATTTTCCTCTAGATGGCCTCTTCCTTTATCTTCTTTTATAGCCTCATGGAAAACCAAGTGCATTTCTCTGATTTCTTGGGACTGTCAGTCACATAAAATGAAATTATTTATATTTGCATTCAGACACTCCATACTCCAGGCTTTGTTATTCAGATTAACATAACATATTAGTGGGTATATGGGAATACTTGCTTTACGTCAGGTGCTACATGGGCATCAGTAATGCAGTTCTAATCAAAACTCAGGTCTTGCCCCAAAAAATTTTTATTTCAAGAAATAGAGAAGTTAGAACTCAAAGAGCCAACTTAAGTCTAAATTTGCCTTCCTAAGCTACATAATAGACTTCAGGGAAAGTGACATGTTTGTAGAGTGACAAAAAAGTTAAGGAAGGGAAAAAAGAACAGAAGGAAACAAGGGAAAAGAAAGTGGTGGAACCCTGGCCATGTCTCAGACATAGGACATATGAATTTAGAGAAGATTGCCTAGAGAGTGAAATAATATGAAAACTTTGATAAAATAAATAGAAGAAGCCAGCAATAGAAACTTTCTAAGCTATACCAAAAAAATTGTTTTGTTTGCAGTTTTGTGCACAAAACTCAGTTCCCATGTACTCTAAGCAATAGTTCTACAAATAAGCTATATTTGCAGCTAGCATTTTCCCCCCTCAGGACAATGCAATACATGGAATATTTTAACCAGGAGAATAGCATGGTTCTTTACTTTGTAACAAATGTTCTCTTAATGTAAATAAAAACATAGACTTTGCAAGTAGGACTAGAGCCAAGATATTGTTATGAACTAATGTTTTTATATGGAGAAAGAGTGGTTGCATCTAGTGTTGAGATATATGTGAAGAGAGAGACTAGTGTTCAAAATCACTGATCAGAACAATAAAAAGAGATAAATTATAACAGGTCTATAGCATGAGACTGTAAAACAACTATCTTCAGGAAAGCAAGCCAAAGATAATAGACCTGCCAAGATTAATTAAAAAAATAAGATATAATTTTGTATGTTCAGGTTTCTATTAAATCTGAGGTTATTAGGATTCCAAGGTCCTTCCCAGTAACAGAATTTTGTATAACCAGGGGTGTTCACTCTGACAGCACCTTCTTTTATAGTCTAAATGATGTCCCTCGAAAGTTCTTCTATCCTCATATCAAAATGTCCATCCTCAATTCCTCAAAATATAACTTTATTTGGAAATAGAATTTTTAAAAACTTGCTAAGCTAAAATGAAACTATTAGCTTTGGCCCAAATCTAACTTAACTAGCAACTTTACAAGTAGATGATGTTTTGATATTCACTCAATAAATCTGTTAATATACAGTTGTAGAGATAAAGAGAAGGCCACCATGCGGCCACCTAGATCTAACTAACTCCTCTCTAAGATTCAATTACAACAGTTCTAGCAAAAAACATCTAAAAAAATGCAAGGGCTCCTTCTAGATGCTTGTTTTCCTTCAGTGCTGTGATGACAAAGCAAGCTGGATCAATCCATACCTAGAGTCATAAGGATTCTTGGAAGAATCACTGGATTAGCAAGATTCCCTGGTGAAATCTGTACACTTTAGGGCTTGATGTATTTGATTTTCAGAGTAGCTGTAACAAAATAACACAACTGACTATTCATCTTAAACAATAGAAATGTATTCTTACAGTTACAGAGAATGAAAGTTCTAGAGTGAGATTAGTAATTAGGTCTACAATTCTGTAATTCTACCAACTCAGCCTTACCACTGACAATGGTCAGAACCATACTTTGAGGAGCAAGATTCTAAATAAATGTATTACAAAATCCCTTGGTAACAATTAACCAGGTTACTTCAAAGCATATTTTAAGTATAGACTTTCCAATTAAAGACTTTAGGTAGGTCCCACAGATGCATGTGTTTTACAAAAGTCTCTCACTGAATTATATATAAGTATCAGAGGCAAAAATCAATGACCTGACCCATTTTTATTTTATTTTATGTTTTTAGAATTCAGGAAAAAAAATGTAGAGATCTGAGGCTGCGGATAAAAATTAAAAGCAGCGCATAGATGTCAAAGTAGTTTAGAGAGAAGCTCCCAGGATTTTAAGCTTCTTGGTTCAAATAGAAACTTCTATTGGTGAGGAAATTTAGCTGAAATTCTGTTTGTTTCTTCCTTGGTAAAATGGTGCTTTCTTGCTTTAGAATCACCAAAATAATTACATGAACTTATATAAATACTTCACTAGCATCAAAGGAGAAAATAGTGTGAAACAAAAGGTAAACATCATCTGACTGATCATAAAGCTAAGTGTGATAGTTAATCCTAATTACTAACTTGATGGGATTTAGACTGATCTCAGAGAAAGGCCTCTAGGCATCTCTATAATGACTTATCTATATTAATCTAATTAAAGTGGGAAGACCCAGCCTAAATGTGAATGGTATCATTTGTTTCATCTAGCGTTCCTTATGAACATAAGTATTTATTGCTCTCTGATTCTTCATCATGGATGCAATGCGACCTTCTATCTCATGTTACTTCTGCCGTGAAGGACTATGTCTCATGAGACTGTGAGCCAAAATTCTTCTTCTTTGCATTGTTGTATTGTCATAGATAGTTAAGTGACAAACACACTACTCCAAAATGCTAGCTTGCATAAATGGAGTTTGTCAAGATAGTAGTTTCCAACAAAATGATATTGTATTTTTGGTTGTCAGCCTAGCCTTTAATGGTTGAGCTATCTTGCCAGCCTCAGTAAAGTGTTAACATATCAGAGATTAGCCTTTATTAAACAGCAAATTGATATAGAAATGTTTTTATAAAGGTAGATTATTGAATCCAATTTAATTCATAAAACAACTGCTAATCTCAAAATATTTTTACATTGATATATATTTTGGTTTGTTAATACAAATTTAAGGTCAATTTTTATGCTATATGTATATTTCTACTATTATTGTTTGGAGTATTTTGTTTATGCAATTCATTTAAAATTATAATGTAAAATTAAGAAGTACAGACTAATAATCATCTATGATAATCAAATTTATAGTCATGTTAGGTTTTCTAGGTATACAAATATATATTTCAATTAGATATGTAATCTTCATAGATCTATAGAATGTAGCATTTAAAATATTTTAAAAACTTATACTTTCTTGGACATTGAGATATGTCTGCTCCTGGCAGCACCAATCTACTTTAGAGAAGATGATGATTGTCAAAAAAAGAAAACTGCATTTGAAGCTTAATTTCTTTGTGGCAAAAGTTAGCCATTTGGCAAGAAACTGTTTTTTCCTGTACTGCTTGACAGTATACTGTATAAACTGGACATGCAAGACCCATAAGAACATGATCACTGAACTTTGTCAAATCAAGGTGAGAATTTTTTTCAGGTTCTTGCTTCATAAGACACAGACACAGATGTTCTTCAAGACACAGGGAGAAGCAATTGACAAATTCTTCAGGATGGGTGAAACAGTACTTCAATTTCCTGTTTTACTGAAAAAAAAAAAACTGTCAAAGACTCTAGGCCTGTAGACTAAAGATAGATGTTCCAGTGTTGTAGAAGAACACTGGGTAACTGTCCAGGTGGCCAGATGTCTCTGTAATTTCTAGAATTTTGGAAGTTGCTTGCAATGCATTTTCTATATATTCAGATAATATTATATCCTGTGGTATTTGATGAATTAAAGACTAGTTATAATTATTATTTTCCTTAGTCATAGTAAAAGGAAAATTAGATATAAAACTTTAGACTCACAAATATAGGACTAATAATAGAAGATTTTCTTTAAATTTTTCAAAAACAAGCAGACTAGATAATATAACTGTAATTCTTACTTTATAACTATTTTATTATATGTAATTTTACTATGCTAAAATTTTTTTAAAAATCTTCTTGATTAGACAGAAAAGGGGAAGTGATATGAAATGGTTTTCCTGTACATTGTGAATATGTTTTGCAGAGGGATTATGTTGTTATATTGAAAATAATTGTTATACCTTCTGGTTTAATAAAAATGCTGATTGGTTGAAGGCACACGTGAAGTGTAGGCAGGGCTACCAGAGTAAGACAACTCTGAGAATAGAAAGAGCAGAGCAGAGAAGCCATAGAGACACCACGGAGATACCATGATGAGATGCCAGTAGGAAAGAAGTTGAAATGCTGCTCTGAGAAAAGGTACCAAGCTGCTGCATGGCTGAACAAGATGAGAATCATGGGTTAGTTTAAGAGTAAAGAGTTAGCAAGTTATATGCCTGAGCCCTAGGCCAATCAGCATAAAATTAATATAAGCATCAGTGTGATTGTATGGGACTGCATGTGTTTCTGTGGGACTGTGGGTCTGAACCTTGAGGCTAGGCCGCAAAGTCTAGGCCAGAAACCACATACAACAATATGTGGCTACCATTGGTTAATATAAAAGCCATTTTGGCCTATTGGAAGGCAGTTTAGAGGCAGATAGAAAATCTAAGCAGAGATACAAGGAGAAGAAAGGTGGGTTCAGAGCAGCAGACACTGTTAGCTGCCAGGAACACAAAATGGAATGGGACACAGTAAAGCAATAGAACACAGAGATTAATAGAAATGGGTTGACTTAAAATGCAAAAGCTAGCAATTAAGAATCCTGAGTCATAGACTAAACAGTTTGTAAATATTATGTCTTTTAATAATTATTTTATATGCAACTGGGGGACCATGTATGGAAGAGATTCACTGAGAGCACTAGGGTGGGGCAAGACAGAGAAAAACTTCTGGCTACACAGCTCTGCAAATGAAATACATACTTAAAACCCTGGTACAAACATTCTGCAGCTGGCTTCTGTGTCTTTCTCAGAGAGAGAGAGAGGTAATTTTTCTTTAAAAGCCTTTTTACAGTCTGGAGATTCTGTGAATATTAAAATTTTTTCTGCAGAGTGAACATGAACTCTGACTCCATAGTAACCATAGCTGAATCATTCACACTGAGAAGCTTGCAAAATGGCAGTATCTTAATGGTATAATCTTAATAAAAAACTTCTAATCAAGACTATTATTATTCTAGGAAAATACACACACACACACACACACACACTTTGCAGTATTTTCTCTGAAAGTACCAAGAGCAACAACAAAAAAGGAGAATATGTATACTTGAACACTGTGTTCCCTTTCAATACTTGAAATAGAGTTTAATTTTTCATTCAAATGCATCTGAGGTACAAAGAAAGAACATCCTAATCAACAGAAACACTTTACATGCAATGTCCTTCAGACATGTTTCTGGTCACAGAGAGCACTCATATCAGCACAAAATGCACACAGCTTTTGGAAAAAAATTTAGAAGCATGTTCAAAGGCTGTATATCACAGCCTATAACAAGAGGTTTCTGGCCCTGACTAGTCTCAGACCACCTAGCCTCATGGTCCAGATCTGCCTGCTGTTGCTTATCTAGACCAGCAATCCCAAAATCCCAAAGAAATACACAGATGCTTATATTAATTTAAGGCTGTTTGGCCTATGTCTCATACATATTGCTAGCTAGTTAGCTTTTTCATCTTATTTCAACCCATTTCCATTAATCTGTCCTGCCACGTGTCACATGGCTTATCTTTTGCATTGCATGTTGCTTAATGCGTGGCTGGATCAAGTTTCTGTTTGAGTCCACCCTCCTTCCCCTACCTATGCCTCAATTTCTCTGCCTACTTCTATGATGCCAGACATAGACCAAAACAGTCCTTTATTCATAGCATAAAGATATCCCACATCAAGAGCCAGCTTGAGACTTTTTAAGTTGCAGAGTTCAAGGTTCTACCCCTATTTTATTCTGTGTATCTAAGATGTAGTGCAGGGGTGTGGTATTATTTTCACCTTTTATCAGATTATGTGCTATAAAAAATGGCAGTCATTGCTATCATAGTTCATGTAGCACTGCCTGATTTAAAAATTGCATTCAGGATAGAAGAAAATTTCTCTGTTTCTACAATGTTTGCTCTCCAATACATAGCTGAATTTGGAAAAAGGAGAAATGTATCTGTATATTGACAGTTTTCATTTAAATGTTACAATTCTCAAATATTTTAATTTTATAAGTTTAAATAACTACAAATATGTAGTCAAAAGTATCTGGCACAGCTCAGCCAGTAACAGAGGTCCAGACCTATAGTCTTACAGCTGCTTAATCCCAAATAATCACACAAAGACTTATATTAATTACAAACTATTTGGCCTATGGCTCAGACTCATTATCAATTAGCTCTTACAATTTAACCCCAACCATTTTTATTAGTCTGTGTATTGCCATGTGGCTCCATAGTTTTCTCTATGTTCCATTACATGTCATTTTCTCTGTGGCAACCTGCAGTCTCTTTCTGCCTAAAGCTTTTTTTCCCTTTATCTCTGCTTAAATTTCTGACCTGCCACTGAGCTGCCTTGCCATATGCCAGAACAGCTTCTTTATTAACAAATGATAATAAAGTATATTTATAGTTTAAAGAAAGGCATCCCACATCACTTTTCCTTTACTATCTAATGAAAAAGGAAGGTTTTCATTTTATCATAGTAAAACTACTTGTAAAAAAGCTGTTATCAAACAAGAATTATAGTAACAATATCTAGTCTATTTGCATTCAGCAAAATTAAAGAAAATATTTTACCATCTATCCTATTTTTGTGAGGCTGAAGTTTTATATCTTTTATTTTTTATCATAACTGAAGAAAAATATAATTATAACTATCTAGTCTTCCACTCCAACAAATACCACAGAAAGGTATAATATTACCTAAGTAAACAGGAAGTGCATTCCAAATTCTAGAGATGACAGAGACAAACATCTTACTGCCTGGACAATCACATAAAGTTTCTCTGTAACATCGAGGTATCCATCTTTTTTGAACAGGCCAAGAATCTCTGGCAGACTTTACAATAAAGCAAGAAATTTGAAGGAAATCTCTGTCCATTCTAACATAGTTTATCAGTCACTTCTCCCTATGTCCTGCAAAATATCTGGCATTCTTTACAAAGCAGGAAACTGAATGGTCATCTTGGTTTGTTCTGGAAAAGTTTAGTGCTTATTTTCTGATGGGTCCTACATGTTCAATTTATACATCATATTACCAAGCAGTTTAAGCAAAAATTTCTTGTCCAGTGGCTAACTTTTGCCACAAAAAAGTAAGCTTCCCATGGAGTTTCTTCAATGCCTATTGTCCTCTTGAAGTAGATTGGTGCTGCCAAGAACAGATATGTCTCACTGTCTAGAAAAGTCAATTTTTAAAAATATTTTAAATTCTATATTCTGTAGGTCTTTGAAGTGTTTGGAAATTACCTATCTGATTAAAATATGTATTTGTATATATAAAAGACCTAACTAACATGACTATAAGTTTGATTATCACAGTAGAAATATATGTGCAGTATAACAATATTAACCTTAAATTTGTGCCAATAAACCAAAATTATTATCAATATTAAAGTATTTTAAACAAGTAGTTTTTAAATAATTCAATAATCTACCTTTATTCTATCATATCTATATCTTCCCTTTTTAAAAAGAGATTACCTATGACCAAACATTTTAAATAAAAATAAACGTTCATAATCTATTTTGGGGGCACATTTTTCTAGAATAATTCTTGCTGATTGGGAGTACTAGTAATCTTTGAGGAACCCTATGGATGGATCATCTTAGTCAGCAACCTTGAAGCTTAGGTGGACATTGATTTATCTGGGTAAATATTAAAAATTTTTCAATGTGCCTTCCTTAATCATACCATATTACCCTAGAAGCAATCCATAGGTTTTCATCTTCTGTAGAAACAAAAGCAAAACCTCTTTTCCAAAACAACATGAGCTTAGGCCAAATTTTTTTGGTCAAGATACGTTTAAAATATATATGTTGGTATAACCTAGCAACCTTTACAATCAAATGTCTTTCTTCATTTAGCTCATTAACAGTTAAAAAAAAATTTAAAAAAAACAGAAAATTGAGAATCAATCTCCCCAAGGACCCAGCAATACCACTTCTGGGTGTATATCCTAAAGAGGCACATTCACACTCCAAAGGTATTAGCTCAACTATGTTCATAGCAGCATTATTTGTAATAGCAAGAACCTGGAAACAACCTAGATGTCCCTCAACTGAAGAATGGATTAACAAACTGTAGTACACAATGGAATACTACTCAGCAGTAAGAAAAAAATGATATCCTAAAATTTGCAGGCAAATGGATGGATTTGGAGAATATCCTCCTGAGTGAGGTATCACAATCTCAGAAAGATAAGCAGGGGATGTACTCACTCAATAGTGGTCTCTAAACAAACAAACAAGAAAAAAAACCAAGCATGCCCAAGCTGCAAACCACAACCACTGAACAGCTTGGGATCAGAAACACTGACCCTTCAAACCCCACTCCACCTAGAGGAACACCTGACTCACTCTTGAGGGAGGGGGCACAAAACTGCATTTGGCCAGGAGTGAAGACTGATCCAAACATTATTGGGTCAGTGGGACCATAGGACTGTCTGCTCCCTGCCCAGGGAGGGGATGGGGAGTTGCGGAGAAGAAAAATGACCTGATGTGGTGGGAGGGGGAAGA
>PVIH01018577.1:20195-38147 GCA_004025045.1 Sigmodon hispidus
ATACAGGGATGGAAAAAAAATTCAGAGGGAAAGCTGAACACAAAGTAAATATATGTGTAGCAATCTTATTTGCATTATCACCCTTGATAAGTCATGCTTATGATTTTTATCTTCTTTATAGTTATTGTTAACTTTTCAGCATTTTAAATTCATTTTACTGTTTTTTTGATAAATACAAAATAAATAAAGAAGAAAAAAAGAAAAAAAATTAAAAAAAAAAACAAAATAATATAGATAATCCAGACTCTCTATTTTCCATCTTTATGTGGCTATTTTTAATATTATTTTTACTGTCTCTTTAAAAACTTTTTTAATTAATTAATTAATGTTTTAAGGATTTAACACAAATGGCAAATTCTTAACCAAATTAAACAAAAAAGGAAGACCTACTTCAATAAAACTAAAAATTGAAACACAAACATTATAACAGATATGAATGAAATTCCCAAAACTCATAAGGACATAAATTTGTTTTGATAAATTGAAGATTCTGAAAAAACTGGTGAGTGTTTAGATAGCAAAATTAAACCTTAATTCAATGAATGATTTTAACAAATGCATACTTGTAACCTTGAAATACTTAAAATTCTAGTAAAACATTCCATACTAAAAAAAAACAGCAATAACAAAAACAAACACAAGAGAATACGAACTTACTTCAGAATTCTACTATAACTTAAAATCTAAGACAAACACATATAATAGTATCATATTGTATACACTTATGTATACGATCATGTCTTCTGCAAATAGAGATATTTTGACCTCTTCCTTTCCAATTTGCATCCCCTTAATCTCCTTTTGCTCTCTTACTGCCTTAGCTAAAACTTTGAGAACTATGTTGAATAGATAAGAGAAGAGGGGACAGCCTTGTCTAGTTCCTGATTTTAGTGAGATTGTTTGAGTTTTTCTCCTTTTAGTTTGATGTTGGCCGTCGGCTTTTTGTAAAACACCTTTATTATTTTTGGTATTTTCCCTGTATTTCTGCTCTTTCCAGGACTTTTATCATGAAGACATGTTGGATTTTGTTGAAGGCTTTTTCAGCATCTAAGGAAAAATGATCATGTTATTTTTTTCCTTCAATTTGTTTATATGATGGATGGCATTTATAGTTTTCTATATGTTGAACCATCCCTGCATTTCTAGGATGAAGCCTACTCAATAGTGGTGAACGGTATTTTTTATATGTTGTTGTATAAAGTTTGCCAGAATTTTGTTGAGAATTTTTGCATCAATGTTCATGAGAGAAATTGGTCTGTAATTTTCTTTGTTACATCTTTGAATGTCTTGGGTATCAGGGTTATTGTGGCCTCATAAAAAGAGTTTGGCAATGTTCTTTTGGTTTCTACTGTATGGAACAATTTAAGGAGTATTGGTATTAGTTCTTCTTTGATTGTCTGGTAGAACTCTGCACTGAAACCATCTGTGCCTCGGCTTTTTTGGTTTTTTTGGGTTTTGGGGGGTTTTTTGTGAGACTTTAAATAAATGACTGCTTCAATTTCCTTTGATGTTATAGGACTGTTTAGGTCTTTAATCTCGTCTTGATTTAATTTTGGTAAATGGTACCTGTACAGAAAGCTGTCCATTTTTCTAGGTTCTCCATTTTGTGGAGTATAGATTTTCAAAGCATGACCTGATAATTCACTGGATTTCCTGGGGGTCTGTTGTTATGTCCCCCTTTTCATTTCTGATTTTGTTGATTTGGATCCTCTGTGCTTTTTGGTTAGTTTGGATAAGAGTTTATCTATCTTGTTAACTTTTTCAAGGAACCAACTCTGATTCACTGATTTTTTTGTATTGGTCTTTTTGTAAAAACTTTGTTTTTAAAAATTATTTTTATATACTTATACTCTTTTTCTGTCTATTCCAAACCTATGTATATTTTACTCAGATTTCTACCTGTTTAAAGGTTTTCTCCATCTGAATCTGTTTTATTGCATATTTTCAATAGTTTTTTAACTATGTGGCTAGGAAACTTGACTGCTGACTCTGCCTTGATAGGCTTTTCAATATGGCAGAAGTACCAGAGTCATGCTTACCTCCCCAGTTCTGGGAAGCAGTATTAAGTAGCATGGAGTTATGTTTTTAAGCCCACAGTTATTTTCCCAAATCTGCAAGCAGTGGCTAGAAGAAGTCTTTTAATACTGTAGCAAATAAGAGAGACTATAAAAAAATCAGCCATGCAGCTTAGTTCCTGGTGACTGCCAGCTGGCTACATCTCCCAGGAAGCTGCTGGGGGATTCATCTCTGAGCTGCTGCTGACATTAGAGTTTGAGACTAGGAAGCCCAGTTTCTGTGTGCTCAGAATATTTTTTAAAAGGTTTTTTTTTTTTTGTTTTGTTTTTTTTGGTGCCCAAAGTGAGTGCCATTTGTAATCTAAAGTTTGTGAAACAGCCTAGCCAATCTCTGAGGTCCAAATCCACAGTCCTGCAGCCATATCCTCCCAAATAATCATATAAAGGCTTATATTAATTATAAACTGTTTGGCATATGTCTCAGGCCCATTACTGACTATCTCTTACAACTTAACACATTTTTATTAATTTGTCTATTGCCACATGCACCTGTGGCTTTACTTGTGTTCCATGTTCCATTTTGGTGATAATTTGTATATTTTGTCAAATTAATCTGAAATATTATTTGTCATAGCCATCTCTCCAGCCCTTTTTTTTTTAGACAGAGTTTTTTGTTTAACTGTTCTGGCTGTTCTGGAACTTGCTCTGTAGACCAGGCTAGCCTCTAATTCACAGAGATCTTCCTGCCTCTGCCTCCCAAGTTCTGGAACTATTAGCATGTGCTGCCATTGCTTGGATTACTTTTTCTGTGGCATCCTGCAGCATCTTTCTAACTCCGCCCTTCTCCTCTATCTCTGCTTGGATTTCCAGCCTGCCTCTAAGCTGCCTTGCAATAGTCCAGAAGAGCTTCTTTATTGACAAATGGCAGTAAAGGATATTAATAGTGTACTGAAAGACATCCACATCACAATTATTTTTTTATTGATGGATAAGCCAAATTCACTACTCCAAGGAACAAAGCAAAATATAAAACAGAAAGCCATGTAAGAATTCTACCACAAAACAATCAGGTTCTGGGGTATATAAGAAGAGTTGGTGTTAATTTCTGAGTTCCTGACATGTAAAGCTTCTAGTTCTGAGCATATTGTGTTAGCAAAAACTTTTTAAAAGAATAAAACTGATATATTTTAAGTGAATTTACTTCATTTGCCTAAACTACACAATATAGTTTGTGCAATCTAATAATAGCTGTCTCATAATAGAGAAGCTAAGAATCCACTAATGGCTCAGTCTATAAACCTAGATCTCTCAGCCCCTCCCCCAACCTTGTATTAAAGGACTGACGGTTCTAAGAGAGCTGCTAGCCTTCAATATACACTAAAAGAACAAAGAAGCTGCTTCTAATGGCAATAAAACATTGTGCCAATTACAGTTAACAGGTAGATGACTTGCCAGTAGGGAGGAAAAAAACAAAGTTTTTTTCCATGTCTTGAAGGTGCCATCACATGAAGAGGGGGGTCTTCTCCCATCAAATAATCTAATAATCTAATAAAGAATGTCCATTTAGGAATACCTAGCAGTGTTCATTTAGTTTAATTCAAATTCAATAAATTTGGCAATCAGTTAACTATCATACATGTGTACCACAGGGTCATACAGAACTTGAAACTTCAAAGCACTGTGCTGTGTTTCCAGGGCTAAATTATTAACTCCTTTTTTTCAATCAAGCTCACCATGGACTCAAGAACTTCCAGAATGCTCAGGTCTGAAAATAATTCTCTTGTACCTAGTTCTCAGAATAAAATTTAACAAATAAAATGTTTAGTCCAATGACAGATTAATCAAAGTATTATTTTGAACAGTGTGAAATACATAAATTAAAATAAAAACTTAATTGTTTATCAGTAGTACTATGTTGTAAGTACAAAGGAGATTCAGTGTATAGTTTGAGCTAGAGGTCTATTTTGAAGTTAATAGACTATAACTCAATATGACTCAAGCCAAAGGCTTCAGGAAGACAATAAATTTTGCATATGCAAGTAAAGTCCATGCTCAAATTCTACAGTACTGTATCATGGAAGAGAAGAAGTCAGATAAGATTGTTGGTGTCATACCAAGAACAATGAAATTTCTAGTACAATTGTAGGTATCAATGCTATGCAAAGTATGTCTTTATTAAGCATATCACTGATCATTTTAGTCACAGAAAGCTCTGATTCATCTGCTTTTGTGTTTTGCAAATGATAAAGCCAGAGATTTTAGGCATTAAGCAACTTCTCACTAGTCAAAGATATAGGAGCAAGTGACATGCACAGTTGTGTAACACTGTACCTTCAGAACCTCAAGCATCTTAACAAGTCTTGGTACTTATTCTGTTATATAATATTAATAATTTAATCAATTTTCTGCTGCCTATTCAAATACAGCACAATATCCACTCTGTCAACTTTTAATAAATTTATGCTAAATGAAATGATAAATGCCCAACTGCTTTTACTGTGACTTTCCTCTTACTCTAATAAGCCATTGTCTTCCAAAATTGCTTCAAATAACACAACCAGTTTTATTTTTGTGTACCTTCATGATCAATAATTGTAAAAAATTATCTAGATTTGCTTTTTAAGTTTCATTAAATCTTTTCTGTACAGCCTATTTTTAAAACAGGATCTCTCAGCATCATAGAATTCTGTAACTTGAAGTTTTCCTGTTTCCCTCAGCAGCCTGGATCCAAATAAACACAGAGAGGCTTATATTAATTAAAAACTGTTCTATAATTCAGGCTCATTATAACTTAAACAGCTCTTACAACTTAATTCAACCCATTTTTATTAATCTATGTTTTGCCATGTAGCTTTTTGGCATTACTTACATCTTGCTTCTCTGCTTGGCTCACAGAGTCTTTCAGACTCTGCCCTTTTTCTCCTGTCTCTCTTTCAATTTTCTGCTTGGTTGTAAGCTATTTTACAATAGGCCAAATGAGCTTCTTTATTGGTTAATGGTAGCAACACATATTCACAGAGTACTGAAAATCCATTCCATAGCAGAATTCTTCAAGAAGTTAAGAGTAGCTGGTAAACAAGCCCCCTTGTATCTTCCTATTTCTCCTTCTCCACATCTAAAATTATAAGGGAATGGTCACCACACATAGCTTTTTACACATGTTCTGGAGGTCAGACTCAGGTTTTTACAATTGTGATGATTGTGTGAGTGGAACTTTACCAGCTACATTATCTTTCCAACCCTTACATTATAAATTTTTTAAATCTTGTTATGGTAAATTCTCTACTTGTGATTATGCAGGAGTGTGTGAGGAGAGGGTTTTAGGGACAAGGACAAGGACAAGGAGAAGATTAATCCAGGGTTTAAAAACTAGACTGTAGTGACTTTTAGATGACAGAAGAGTGCAAAATTCATTATTACACACTCATAGACTGCTTTTAGGAACTCTATCTTACTGCCCTATTGTACTGTTAGGCATCAAGCTGAGGAATAAAATGCAGCCACAGTGGTTGTTTAACTTTCTTCTCTTCCTATTATGGTATGTAGTAACTTTTATAGTCAACCTACAGGGTGACTATTGATAAAATCAGCAGTGGGCCAAGAAGTTATGGTGCATGCCTTTAATTCAAATAATTGGGAGGTAGAGGCAAGCAGACAGATATCTATGAGTTCAAGGTCATTCTGTTCTTTTGAGTAAGTTCCGAAAAAGCTAAGGCTGTACAGAGAAATACTTTCCTGAACAAAGAATAGAAGAAAGGGAGAAAGGAAAAAAGGAAGTATGTAAAAAAGGGAGAAAATCAGCAGTACTTTCAGGGGTGACCAATTGTGTCAGTCATGAAAAAAACAAGGGACCTACGGAAAAAGAAAGGAGTGACGGCTTAGGAATGCAGAAATCTCCTTTACAGGAAAATGAAAATTTTTGAGAAAAGATATAATTTTCCAAACCAGATAAAAAGACCCTGTAGTGAAGTCTCAGGATAAGCCATCTTTATCCCTTTATCTCCTGCCCCTCACTTTTTCTGTCTTCCTTTCTCTGCTCTCTTCCATGCCAATTGGAGTCATCTCTCACCAACATGCTGCTATGAGTGGCAAGTGAGTGTCTTAAAAATCCTTCTGACAGATTGGCTAAGATAAAACACACAGATGACAGCCTATTCTGGAGAGGTTACAGAGCAAGGGGAACACTCCTCCATTGTTGGTGGGAATGTAAACTTGTTCAGTCACTCTGGAATGCAATATGGCGGTTTCTCAGAAAACAGAGAATCAATCTCCCCAAGGATCCAGCAATACCACTACTGGGCATATACCCTAAAGATGGACATTTGCACTCCAAAGGCATTAGATCAAGTATGTTCACAGCAGAATTATTCATAATAGCAAGAACGTAGAAACAACCTAGTTGCCCATCAACTGAAGAATGGATTAACAAACTGTGGTACATCTATACAATGGAGCACTACTCAGTAGTAAGAAAAAAAAATGATATTCTAAAATTTGCAGGCAAATGAATATCCTCCTGAGCGGGGTATCACAAATCCAGAAAGATAAGCAGGGGAAATACTCATTCATTAGTAGACTTTAAACAAAAAGCAAAGCTTGTCTAAGCTGCAAATGACAACCACTGAACAGCTTGGGATCTGAAACACCTTGGGCCAGCACCTTGGAGCTCACTCCCTCCAGAGGAACACCTGAGCCAGTCTTGATGTTGGGGTGAGGAAAGCAGATCTGCTTGGTGTGGATGCTGGACTAAGCCACTTTGGGATGATGGGACCTCCTGTCCTTGCTGGGGAGGAGATAAAGAGATGGGGAGAAGAGAGAGTGACTGGGAGAGGCAGGAGGGGAAAGGAGTTTGAACAAGGGGATACATGGATAAAAAATATGATTTTATTCATAATAAAAAAAGAAAAAATATATGGACAGGAGCAAACGAAGCTAAAACAAAACAAAACAAAAAACCTTCTGACAAAAGTGAGATATTCCAAAGGAAGGGCTTGTTTTCTTTGCTTCCACTTCCTCACTTTTTTTTAAAGGTTCCTGGTCTGTAAGGACCCCACCTGGCTGCCCTTTACTCTGGAATACAACTGAATCTTTGGAAGCTACTATAACTGAAGGTTTTATTTGTTTGAGTTTGTTTGTTCATTTTTCCTAAAGACTCTGAGCTTATAAGAATCAAGGACAATCATTTATATGTTTCTTGCAAAATTAGCATAAATGGCAGAAGTTGTTGGATGAGAAGTTGTGAAGATGGGCAGTTGGCAAAGTGTCTTGGTAAATATAAGAATTTGAATTCTATCACCAAAATTTATGTTTAAAAAATAAAAATAGGAAAAGCCTTGTACATTATGATATATACTTGTAATTATAATACTGAGAAATAGAAACAGAAAAATTCTTTTGCTTACTGGCCAGCCTTCATAGCTTAACTGGTAAACCCCAAGTCTCAATGAATGACTTTTTAAAAAAATAAGGTAGACAATATCTAGGGTACAATACCCAAAATTGTCATTTTATCTCCACATATACTTACACACATATATAAACATGCAAATATATGAATAGCCATACACATAAACATGAACCCACACTTATTTATGCATATATAACCATAAATTCACATACCCTCATACACTTATACGTACATACACAAAAGTTAAGTAAATTAATAAACACTATATTATTTATCAATATCTCTCTCTTTGAAAAGTAAGGATTATGTTTTTTTAATGGTCTTAGGTTCAGCAAACATTCTTCAAATTATTATTTTGTTCTTAGATGATGAAGTATTAAATAACTGTTCAAGAATTACTGTGGAAAAATAATTTTTTTTCAGTCAACAAAACTTAGTTCTGGGCCAAGATTCATCAAGTATAAATTATGTTACTGTAGGTTACTTACTGAGTAATTTTTTGGGGGCTGCCAGCTTCCAATAATGACACAGATACATTTTATTAATTATGAAAGTTTGGCTTTAGCTTACGTTTGTTTCCAACTAGATTTTAAAACTTAAATTAACCCATTATATTAATCTATGTTCTGCTATTTGGTCCATTACATCTCTTCAGTTTAGTATGTCTGACTTCCTTTGCATTTGTATGCTAAATCCCCCACCTCTCAGATTCCTTCCCAAAGTTTCTGTGTCTACATAGAAGCCATCCCTATCCTTTCTTACCTAGCTATTAACTACTCAGCTCTTTATTAATCCAATCAGAAGTTACTTTATGTAGATGAGATAAAACAAAGACACATCTTCACAGAGTACAAAAAGATTAGCCCACAACGAACTCCATAATCTGAGTCTGGATAAGAAAGTTTTGACTATTTTGATACTTAATTACTATATATATGAAGCATTAATATAAGATACAGCATAAAATTAGCACTGTATGAATATCATTTAGTATCAGAAAATCTAGAGCAGCACCTCATTCACAGGATTAAAGAGGCATAGCTTCCATCACCAGAATCATTTATACACAAAAAATAAATGCCATAAATATTGTCCTTTAGAAATATACATTATATTGGAAAATGGAACATTTTCCATATAAACCAAATATCAGCCAGTGATGGTGGCTTTAATTAGTAACTATGGCCTAGAAGTACTCAATTCACTGCTCACTGTCTAGTGAAGTTTAATTTAATTTGATATATAAAAAGATTTTTTTCACAACTTGCTTTGAGGTGTTCTAGGCAAAGATTTAGTGAAAGTCTTAATTTTACTTGTACCTGTAGAGATTTACATTCTGCTTCTAAAGGCATTTGAAATCAAATTTATTGCATATATTAAAAAATAAATGCACCATAAACATATCAATTCAGCTTCTCAGAAGTAAGAAAAAGACATGAATTTTTTTGTGTTTTTCGTTTTTCATAAATTGCACAAATAATAAATAAATACTTGAAATGCACATAAAGAGAGTACAATCTTGTTATGAGAGACTCTCTCTTGCTAATTTTAAATAGGCTGTCATAAATATAGAAATGTCATTTTTTTGTACACCAATGCAGACTGCTGAGTGATCACAAGAAATTGAATTATGCACAAGAAAACAATGAGATATCAAATTTGGTCTTTAAGTAATCTCCCTTTCAAATAAAATATCTCTTCATTATAATTAAGTAGTACCATAAAAGGCATAAAAAGTTATACATATTATCTGTGAAGGAAGCATAAAAAGAAACTAAAATTTACCCAGCACACAAATCCATAGACTTTATTCCCATTATTGGTGACATGACTTCTTTGTTAATAATTTAAAAAACTATGGTAGATATTTGTTTGATTTGAATGTGAAATGTCCTTCACAATTTCATGTATTTGAACATATGATTCCAAGTGGGTAGCATTGATTTGGAAAGCTGTCAAACTTCTAGGAGATGGAGTTTTCCAGGAGAAAGTGAGTCACTGGGTATGAACTCTGAGGTTTTATAAGCCAGATTCTTCTTACTTCTTATTTTGTCTTCTTCCTGACTGTGGAAGAAGCATAATTGTCACATATGCTTGCCTCTGTGCTTTTCTCGCCCTGTAGACTATATTCCATCAGATAGCAAACCCAAACTCTTACTTTCTTAAGTTTCTTCTTGTCAGGTATCTGTTTACAGCAATGAGAAAATTAACTAACATTGTGTACTGCTATAAGTACCTCTGAGGCTGAAAGCTCATTTGATCCATGGATCATTAATGTCATCCATTTATCCATGGAAAACTAAGAATTTCTGTTCACATTTAAATGATTCTTTACATAGACAGATGGAAAACTATTTTAAAAAAAATTCTTAAACTATTTCTGGCACTCAGCATTTTGCTTCACTTGCAAATTATTCTTTATGTTTTGTTTCCTACATAGTTGTATACATTTTTATTTTGTTGCATTTTTGAGACAACATTTTACTTTATAACCCTACCTTGAACTCAAGATCCTCCTGCAAGAACTAGTTCAAGTTAAGAGTAGATGTTTAAAGCTCCTTATTTTTAGATGACCTCAGTCCCTTTACAACATTTCCTTATACCCAATCTTATTTCAGTATATTCTAGTTCCTCATAACTCCTTTATTACTTGGCACACATGATTAAACACTTTCAAAGGCCTTGCCTCCTCTCTCTGACTACAAACTTCCATTTTGTATATTCTTTGTACAAAATATATGCTCTCCAACCTGAAATGACTGTGGGTAAAGGATGACTGTGAATGTTAACTCATTCAACTCCTGTAAAGATTACCATTATCTTTATCTCAAAGGCAGAGAAAAAGAAAACAGTGTCAAGGTAATAGAATGACTATGCTGCAAAAATGCACTGTCTTTCTAGTGCCCTCAGCTTCATTTCTGCCTGCCTCAAGTCTCTTTGCTCTTGTTTTCTCCTCTCTGTTCTTTTGTGCAAGACTATCTTATGTTGTGCTCTCACTGGATATCTCATTTTGTATTTTCTCTGTCTACCCACCTTGATCATCTTCATCTTTAATTTCACTGTCTTCTGGAAGAAAGAAAGGAAGAGCCATTAGGAGAGATTGAGGGAGAAAAGAAAATTTAAAAACAGAGACGGAAACGTCTTCTTTCTTCTACCTCTTAGTGCTATTAAGTTCATTTTTTTATGGTTTCTTGTGACAAAGCTCTGTTATATAGTTCTTGAGCTCACAATCTTTTTGTTTTTAACAGCTGTAATTGTAGTTCTATGCCAGTGTTCTAGCTCTAAATCTTCTATGAACTAATAATATGTCTTACCTTGCATCCATTCCATCCAATCTGATGACCACAGATTAGATCTGCTCTTCCCTGTCTCTTCTGACCTGCCCTTTTTTCTTCTCTAGCTAGTGCTATGCAGATTCTTATTGTAATAAAAGAAAATCGGAGTCAGATATCAGGGAAAGGCTGAAATATCAAAGAGAGGAAAAACTATAGTCAAATCTCACTCAGATCTCTTTCAGTTTTCTCAGCTTCGCTCCTGGTCCATTCTAATTATTGCTGTTTTTCTAAGCCTGCCTTAAATACTGTTCTCACCCAGCTATATCCCATCCAGGTTAAAATTAAAGGTGTGAGCCACTCTCTTTCGTAGACAGCCTTAAACTCACAGAAACACAGAAAAACCTCTGTCTCTGGAATTATGAGATTAAAGGTGTAGGTTACCACTCCTGGCTTTCCCTGTGTTGGAATTAAAGGTATTGCCATTGAAGCCTAGCTATTTGGCCTTGTACTCACAGAGATCCAGAACTCCTGGATCTATGTGAATTACCACTGCTTTGTTATCTCTGGAATTCCTAGTTTTGACTGTGGGTTGATCTCTTGATATTCCAGGTTTTATTAAATATGTTACATATCACCACACTGGCTCTTTGTTCTCACATTGCCTTTTAAAAGCAAAAATTTTTTAAGACACTATTCTGGACTTTTCTTTCAATTCTGCATTCTGCCCTTGACAATCTCACCCACTGAAAGAGTTTCCAGGGTCTCTTATGTGATATAAATCTCATTTGTGGAAGTTAAAACTGAACTACTGGGGCTGATTTATTTTGTCAAAGTGACATATTAGAATGTGATAAACACAGTGAGATGAGAAATAGCAGAGCCCTTACAGATCAGGAGATCAGAAGAATAACAGGTTTATATTAAAACTTTGTAGTCCAATATTGTGTTAATAAAACTTTCAGTGACTGGGTCTAGGGAAACCCTGAAACAAATCTCCAAATATATTATTCTGTATAAAAAAATTATTGAACATAATAAAGGGAAAGATGAAAAATAAAGTATAATAATGTAAAGTATGCAAAACATATAGTCCATTTAAAATGTTCAAATGTAATAAGTATTATATTTAATGTATATTTATTATTTTCATAAACTATAGTAATGTAAGAAGTCTTACTGACTTTTCTATGTGATAGACATAGACAGTGAATTTATGCAGAAAAATATTAGATAGCTGATATAAAAATAAGATTTACATTTTGAAAATTAGTTTCATTCTGATATAACTCCTTGAATAATGATTCAACAGTTGGAGATAATGTTAAGTAATAAAAACTCTTCACTGGACAAAAAGAATTCTGTGATGAGTAGATACTGTGGATTTCAAAGCCAAGTTGCATTCTCTTATGCACTTAACAAAGATACAATGAAGACAAAAACATGATTTCCAGCCTATTAAATACAGAAATATTTATAATATGATAATGTTTTCATATCAGTCAAGCATGTTTTGCAATCAGTCAAGCACCTATAATTTAACTATATCCAACATACTTCAGCATCTTTATTACATTTTTTAGGGACTCTATTTAATAGATTCTTGTATGGACTCTCTTTTATTTCTGGGGAAGAAGGTTGTCAGAAAAGTCTTCAATGTCTCTCATTCTCAGTTATGAGTCTGAGATCATTCATACTTTTGCAAAGAATTTCCCTTGTTTATAGTAGAGGCAGCTCTGGGTCATAGACATTAACATAGTCTTTGGTGGCAGCAGTGACCACAGAAGTCTTTCTAGGGAATTTAATCCAGGAAATGGACCAGTTTTCATATGAGATATCTTGTTGTTATTCAGAGCCAGTGTGATCATGCCATTGGGCAGCATGTCTGGGGTCAGGACCTATGAGTTCCATGCTGCTGTACAACACTCTGCCCTCCTCACAAGGACCTTACCAATACTCTGGGGATGATCAACTTGTTTTCAGCCCTGTGTTCTCCTCTGCATACCTCAGCAACAGCAGACAGGCAGAGTTAACTCCCCTAGCTGCCGAAAAATTGACCCTACTCAGCAAACACATGCTCTTCTATTCTCCATGGCTATTGTACTCCCAAACCTGTTGCTGTGTCTCTAGACCTGATTCTTTCCACTGTGAACACTGTTCAGTTCTGTCCACTTTCACATCTCTCTGTGACATATTCATTTATTAAAGTGGTGTTTCAATCTTATGTATGTCACACAGTATATTAATTTGCCTAGATAGCTTTACATGCAAGCACTTATTTTAATAAGTCATTGATCTGGTCCAAGGTTTCTGAAGCAACATAAATATTTGAACATTTCTGAGCCTTGTCTGGGATATTCTGTTGTTACCCATAGTCAGAATGATTATGTGAGCAAGACCCTAGAGAGTTTCAGAACACCACCATGCCCTCAATACCAGTGGCCCCACTAGCACACTGAACACAACCATTTTGCTTGCATCCCTTGGGCAACCTTGGCCTCATGTTTTCTTATAAGAAGCAGTGGCAGGTTTATGCTGGGACCAGTGGTATCTCTCTAGTTGGTAGCCACAGGGCTAGGGAGCCCTGAGATGACCTGAGCCTCCTAGAAGTCCAAAAACACTGGCCCTACTTGGGCCTTTTGTCAACCATCACTGTTCTCCCATATCTATCACCAGTGTGCTTTTCTGCATGCACTCTGCTTCATTCTGCCTTTTTTTTTCCAATTTCATAAAAACACTTTTTAAAAGCATCTTTCCATAAGACCTGCCATTAAAAAGGAGTTATTCTGGAGATACTGCTCAATCTGCAGCCATATCCTTCAATACAAAGTTTTCTGTAAGCATCGCTGGGTCTCTTGTAGTCCCTGCCATCTTAAATCCTAACTGAGGTTTGCTTTAGATTCTAAAATATAGCCCATTGTAGTACTTGTTTTTGTTGCTGTTGTTTGAAAAGATGTGGAATAGAAAAACAAACAACATAACTATAGATTATGTCAAAAAATTCCTTATTATTCTTATTTATTTAAGGGTCCTTTTTCCCATGTATCCTACTGCTCAACCATCCTTTTCTATTACCAATCCCTCCCAGTCTGCCTTCAGCCTCCCCCCCCATCCTCTGATCCACTCCTCAAAATGGCAGAAAGTCCCAAGGTGGGTCAGCTCAGCATGGTGCATCCACTCCAGGCAGGTCCAATTTTCTCATCCCAGTATTAAGGCTGGGTTAGGCACTCCTTTGCAAGGAATGGGCTCCAAGATGTCAGCCCATTTACAGGAATACAGTTAGATCCCACCACTTCAGGCTTCACATACTGCCCATGCCAATCAATAGTTGATTACCCTTGAAGTGCCTAGCTCTTTTCCTATGGATCCTCAGGAACTATTCTTGATTCAGTGTGCTTCCCAGAGCTCTAGGCAGCCATCTCTGTGGGACTCCTCCTCATACTCCCTATCTCCTTGTGTATACAGACTCTTCTCCCCCACTCATCAGCTGTAAAGGGAGCTCTGCCCAGTGCTCATCCATGTATCTCTGCCTTCACCTCTATTCATTGTTGGGTGTAGGTTTTGTGATTACACTTAGGGTGGTTATTTTTTTGATTATAAGGGACATCTTGTTTAGTCCATTATTGGTTAGGGATTTATCCAGTGACATACTGTGGGTTTGGGGGGTTTCTCTAGCACTGGTCTCTTTCCAACCCCAAATTGGCTTCCTCTATCAAGAAATCTATCTCTTTATTCTCCCTCTTTGTTGCTCCTCTCACTCAACCATCTTCTGTCATGATTTGTTCCCACCTCTCTTTGGTCACTACCTGTTATGGTTCCAATTTGCTAATGAAATCTTCTCTATTTTCTCTTTCTAGGAGAATCCCTGGATGTCTCACTTAAGTTTCTTGTGATCCCAAGCTGTTTAGGGGTTGTGGTTTGGGGTATTCTTTGGTTTTTTGCCTAAAATCCACTTGTGACTGCATATATCCCATGCATATCTTTATAGGATTGTGATACCTCATTTAGGAGGATATTCTCCAAAGCCATCCATTTGTCTGCAAATTTTAGGACGTCATTATTTTTTACTGCTGTGTAGTACTCCATTGTGTAAATGTACCACAGTTTGTTAAACCATTCTTTAGTTGAGGTGCATCTAGATTCTTGCTATTATAAATAATGCTGCTATGAACATAGTTGAGCTAATGACTTTGAGATACAAATGTGTATCCTTTGGGTATATGCCCAATAGTTGATGGATCCTTTGAGAGATTGATTCTCAGTTTTCTGAGAAACTGCCATACTGAATTCCAGAGTGGCTGAACCAATTTACACTCCCACCAACAATGGAGGAGTGTTCTTCTTGCTCCATGGCCTTTCCAGCATAGGCTGTCATCTGTGTTTTTGATCTTAGCAATTCTGACAAGTATAAGTTGTTTTGATTTGCATTTCTCTGATGGCTAAAGATGTTGAACATTTTTTCAAGTGCCTTTTTTTCTGCTGAGAATCCCCTTTTTAGTTCTGAACCCCATTTTTTTTATTATGTTATTCAGGGTTTTGGACTCTAGTTTCTTGAATTCTCTATATATTTTAGAGATCAGTCCTTTGTCAGATGTAAGGTTGGAGAAGATCTTTTCCCAAGTAGGGTGTTGATTTGTCTTATTGTCTGTGTCCTTTGCCTTATAGAAGCTTTGTAGTTTCAGGAGGTCCCACTTATTGATTGTTGTTCTTAGTGTCTGTGCTACTGGTGTTATATTTAGGAAGTGGTCACTTGTGCCAATGAGTTGGAGGGTATTTCCCACTTTCTTTTCTATCAAGTTAAGTGTAGCTGGGTTTATGTTGAGGTCTTTGATCCACTTGGATTTGAGTTTTATGCAGGGTGATAGGTTTGGATCTATTTGCATTCTACATACTAGCATCCAGTTATGCCAACTGTTAAAAGGGGGTGGGAAGGGAAAGGAAGTTTGAACAAGGATATACATGGATAAAAAAATATGACTTTATTGTAATAAAAAAAGAAGGAAAAAGCCTATCTTTTTTTCCATTGAATGTTTTTGGCTTCTTTGTCAAAGCTCAGGTATTCATAGGTGTGTGATTCAATTCAATTAATCCACAAGCCTGTTCTTATGTTAAGTACCAGGCTATTTTTATTACTGTAGGTCTATGGTTTAGCTTGAAGTCAGGGATGGTGATGCCTCCTGAAGTTCTTTTGTTGAGCAGGATTGTTTTGGTAATCCTAGGTTTCCTGTTATTCCAAATGAGGTTTAGTATTGTTCTTTCAAGGTCTCTAAATATTTGGAATTTTGATGGAGATTGTATCAAATCTGTAAATTGTTTTTTGTAAGATTTTCATTTTTACTATGTTGATCATACTTATCCAGGAGCATGGAAGACCTTTCTGTTTTCTGATATCATCTTCAATTACTTTCTTCAGTGACTTAAAGTTTTTGTCAAACAGATTTGCTACTTCATTGGTTAGAGTTATGCCAAGATATTTAATTTTATTTGAAGCTATTATAAATGATTATGTTTCCCTTATTTATTTTTTAGCCCTATTATTCTTAGTATGTAGGAGGGATACTGATTTTTTTAAGTTAATTTTGTACCCTGCTACACTGCTGAATGTGTTTATCAGCTGTAGGAGTTCCCTGGTAGAATTTTGGGGGTCACATAAGTATACAATTATATCATCTACAAATCAAGATAGATTGACTTCTTTTCCAATTTGTATCCCCTTAATTTTATTTTGTTTTCTTATTGATTTAGCTAAAATTTCAAGAACTATATTGAATAGATAAGGAGAGAGAGGACAGCTTTTTCTTATTTCTGATTTTAGTGTAATTGCTTTGAGTTTGTCTCCATTTGTTTTGATATTGGCTGTCGGTATGCTGTATATCACCTTTATTATATTTAGGTATTTTCCCTGTATATGTCAAAGAATTTACAGACCCTTTTCCAGTGAACATTGCTTGTTTCAGTAAGCAGAGATTAATGAAGACTTGTGACTTGGCCAAAGTTCTAAACATAAGTTACTACTGAGCACTTAGTGTCATTGGGGCATCCATACTTCCCCTTCTAAGACTTGGAGGAAATAATGGAAGAATGGATTGAAAGAAGCAAGAGTCATGAAATTCAGATAGGACCATGAAATTATCTTCTGGATATGACATAGGTATTGTACTTATAAATTCAAAGCAACTACAGGTACTTGTACAAAGCCTATGCAATTATGGACCCTTGAATATTCAGTCATATATGGGAAAGGGAACTCTTAAGGCCCTAACCCAGGGACCTACTGGTAACAGATATCAGTTTGGGGGAGGGAAGTCATTGTCTTTAGTGATATAGCTCATGAGTTACCCATGCTCCAGTGGATAGAGCACTTCATACCCATGTTTATGCAAACAGCCCCGGTTAAAATCAGTGGGTGATAAAATAGAATGCCATGAAATGGGAGGGCAACTTTTAGGGAGGGACAAAGGAAGTGTGTGTGGGAAGCTGTAAGAGAGAGTGGAAATGTATGACTAGAATGTATTATATGCATATAAAATTGTCAAATATTAATTTTTAAAGCACTGGCTCATGTAATCAGAGTCAAATCTAAGCAAATCATGAGACTTTTAAAACTAATATCCTCTGTCTTTCATTTCTGTTTTCCTATGAGCACCAGTGTTCTTCACCTATTTAGAAGTCTAACTTCTAGGGAGATTTCATTTTTGATATAATTTGAAAGCAATCTTAGAGAATTATAACTGATTTCCTTGAAAAATATGACCACTTCATGGATTCATAGGAAGAGAAAACTTTGACTTGGCTGGCTGAGGTAACTTCTGATACCAAGGAACACAAAAAATTTTATGCGGAAAACGTTAACATAGAAGTATTTCCCCTCCCCATAGTTTCCGGTTCCGCTCCCGGGACCAAGTGCTGTCTGAAGAGTCCCAGGGCACTCTGGAGCAGGGACAGATAAACTCCGCCGGTCACCATACCCACAGCTCCTGCTGAGGGAATTTGCACGGCTACCCACCACCACATCGAACTGAGCAAACCAACAACTACAGGGGTCTCTGAAGGACAGACTCAGACCCTGACCAGAGAGGTGACAGGAGGCACACAAACCCGAGTGCCACAACTGACCAGGACCCATCTAATCGTGAACCACTGAAGCCATGGGCAAACATCAGTGCAAAAAATTACATAATAATACAAAGGACAACATGGTAACTCCAGAAGAGAGTGGCGATCTTACAAATACAAGACCTGAACTGAGCAATGAAGA
>PVIH01018578.1:0-38046 GCA_004025045.1 Sigmodon hispidus
TTAGTTCCCCATAGCAGAGACGCAGGTTGCGACACTAAGTCGTGCAGTCAAACTACCTAGCTATGTTTTTAGGAGTTTGAGAGGAGCACGTCCATTTGCATGTGGGTATTGCCCTGAACCTCCCACCTCTGCGAAAACTAGGGTATGGACGGGTCCTGGGATGTCTAGGGGGACGCCTCAACGATACTCTTAGGATTATCTTCCAATTGCACAGCAGAGAATGGACCACTGCCCTACCTGTGTCTTATTAAAACAAAAAGGGGGAGCTGTTGGGAGCTGCTGCACCTTAAAGATGGCGCTGGCTCCTGTTCCCCGCCTTCCTGATGGCGAATGCTTCTAGTAATAATTAACTCCATCCATGGGATGTGCTGAATTGACTAGCTTGCTTCCGTGTGCGTGGCCCTATGGTGAAGGCCCACGCGGCATTAGCTGAGTGAAGGACTTGAGCTTAAAACCGGCTGCACAGGTTGGGAGAGGAGGAAGAACTACTGCAAGGGGCTACTACTGCAAGAAGTATCTGTAACAATAAAGGACCTGGTCAATTACCACAGAAGAATCCTGGTGCTGTGTCTTTTCCTGCTGGACGGGATTGGGCGCGGCGCACACTGTAGCATATATCCTGGCTTCTATTTTGAGGTAAGTACATCTATGAAGTGGATAGTCTGTTTAAGCTCAGCTGGTTTTTTTTTTTTTTTATTGTCCAATGCCTTTCAGCATCTATTTTTCCTTCTCATTAGGATTATGAAAATTCAAAGTATGTAGTCTACTTCTAGGGGTCTTTGTTAATTCTTTCTGTTTATTTAGCATCTCCTTTACAGTTCAATTTTATTTCTCTATGACTGTTTGCCCTGTAGGTTTGTGTGGTATTCCTGTACTATGCTCTATATTATAATAAGATTTTATTTCTATGCATGCCTATAGGGTTACTCCCTGCTGGTAATGAAGTTTGGTTGTAGAATTAACAGGTGGGATATCATTTTACAATTTCTTTGGCTTGTTGCCAAGTGATGGGGAAATCTTTTTTTAAGCCTTTGCTATTGATGTCATGTTTTTATGAAGCTCTTTGGCCTCTAGCATGTTTCCTATTAATAATTTATCACTTTCATCTTTACCTTGTGCAAAAGGATCTGGCAGATATGTTTGGGATCAAATGTGTGTTATATAGAAGGGAAGATCACTAATCCTGATTATTTCTTGTACCAGAATAAATAATGAAGTTAATTCTGACTCATGATTAATAAAATCAACAGTTCCAATGTGCATCACAATACTTTCTGCATACTGAGAGTCCAGGACTATGTTGAGAGGTTTTTTAGAATCCATTAATACCATCACAATAGCATATAATTCTGACTTTTAAAAGAAATATAAGGGCTTTGAGCCACTCTACTTATATTTTCTGATTTGTAACCTGCCCTCTCTGATTTATTTACATGGGTATAAAATGTGGGGAGCTCCAGAAATTGGTTTATTTTGTACAACATGAGAAAGAATCCAATTAGTTTTCTTTAAAAATTCAATTCTTTTGCTTTGAGGATATTTGTTGTTAATATCTCCCAAAATATTACTGCAAACTCTTTGCCAAGTTTCGCTTTCTGCCTAATATTGGTAAATTTTTTCATTAGTTAAAGGTACAACAATTTCAGTTGGGTCCATTTATGTTAATTGACAAAGTCTTAACACTTTTTAATAAATCAATTTAGCAATCTTTTCTGCATATGTCTTTAATTTTTTACTCAGTTGATGTGGTAGAAATATCTGTTCCAATATAATATTTTTCATTTGCATTAAAATTCCTGTGTGAGAATGCTTAGAGTACAAGTTAACTAGCATGCAATTAAGGTCTACATCCATGCACTACACATGTGTATCCTGTAATTTCTTTTCCAACAAAGACGATTCTCTCTCAGATTCAGGTGACAATTCTCTCATACTATTTATGTCCTTGTCATCCTTTAAATTTTTGAAGAAATTATCCAGTCCATCATATTTTATTCTAATAGTCAGTCATAAATTGGCAATGTCTCCTAGTAATCTTTGGATATTGTTAAGTGTCTTCAATCTATCTCTCCTGATTTGTACCTATTGGGGTATAATTTTTGTTTTCCTATTTTGTAATTTAAATTACTAATGGAATCTTCTCTTTGAAGTTTTTCGGTGGCTATTTTTAATCATCAAAATGGCAAAAATATTTTCATGTTCTCAAACATTTTCTCTAAGCTATCAATATTTGAATCAGCTAACATGATGTCATAAATGTAATGATAAATTATAGATTGTGAGAATTTGTTGTGTATTTCGTCTATAGGCTTTTCTACAAAATACTGGCACAGTATGGGGCTATTTAGCATTCTTTGAGGGAGAATCCTTCACTGATATTGTTTACAAGCCAAGAATTATTATAAGTAGGCATTGTAAAGGCAAATTTTTTTCTCTTGTTCTTGTAACGGTACTGTAAAAAAAAAAACAGTCTTTTAAATCTATAACTAAAAGAGTACTTTTTTTACATAAAAGAGAAGGAAGAGGAATTGCAGGCCATTGGCTAAATCACCTTTTCATCCCTTAAATCTGTCATCATTCTCCACTTTCCAGATGTCTTTTTAATAACAAATACAGAAGAATTCCAATGATATGTTTATTCTTCTATATACTAAGCATTTAACTGTTTCTGTACCAGATGTTCTAAGGCCTGCAATTTCTCTTTAGTTAATGGCCAGTGATGGATCCATTTAGACTTATCTGTTAGCCATTTTAAAGGTATTTCTGGGAAGATTCATTTTATGATAAAGTTACCTTAATAGAACTGTGGAATCTAGCTTTACAAGCATAATCATAAAAACATTGCCAGATAAAATTTCCATTTTAAAGAGTGGAATAATAAGTCTAATTAGATGTTGGTTACTTATTTCAGGAATATCTGTGGCACTATTGGTCTAGCATATGTAGCATGCTGGGAAATTGTGTGTGAATATGCATGTTTCTGTGAACAATGACATGTATTCTATATACTTACTTTATTGTTTGTTTTTTATTTGTTCTGTTCTGGTTGAGTGATTGAATTGTTTTATTTATCAGAGATAATAAGAGATCATGATGTTGTGTAAGTTGGCATGTAAGGTGGTTCTGGTAAGGTATAATGGAGAACAAACCATGATTTCCACATAATGTAAAAGAAAATGTGATTGTTTTAAAGTTACCATGTTGAAACATTCTCAATGTGGAAATCTGGCTTTCTGTCACCCTAACTATAGTAATTGACATAATTTATCCTACACCTTATAATTGAGAGTTTACAGCCTCTAAACTATCAAAAGTTTATTGATAGTTATTGACTACCAATAAATGACAAGATGCAAGGCATATAAAATTTGAAGCCTTACATATTTTATGAATAAATATTACACTAGAAATAAGAGTCAGAACAGTTGTTTCTAAAGAATTAAATATAATTGATAAAATGCTGATATAATATGGAGAAATTTGTATTCATAAATATGTAGGAGTCATATAGTAGATAGTTTCAGTTGAAAGATTATACTACAAGTTATCAAAATTAAAGGTTGTAAAAGTGTGAGTACACAAACTGTTTAGATATGTATTGTTAAAGTTAGAGAAGAGCATAGGTTCTACATAACAAAGTTTTTTTACGTCCCACAAAGAATTAACAAGTTCTTTATGTAATTTTCTGCTTGAGTACTTAATTAACTGATACATGGAATTAAGTCAAATTAAAAATAAATTGATCTTTATTCTACTTTAATATATCGCTCATTATGCAACACTTAGTAATTACATCCTTTGAAACTCATATTTTTAAAGAAAATGTGTATTTCTATATAGAAAAAAGCATGCTTGAAATATAACTACAATGAATTCAGGAAACTTGACATGGATATCAAAAACACATAAAAATTATGAAAATATTTGATGCTATACAGTCAAAGATATATAGTATTAAAGAGGTAAAGAATACATACATATCCCATTCATTCATTCCCTAATATTAATTTATGACAAAATATATTATATGGAATTCAACTTCCAATTTAAAGAAATATATAAATCATATTACAGATGAAAATAAATATTTTTTCTCAAAAACCAATAAATGAAAAAGACTGGTACTAAGCAAGACTGAAGACATCTATATAATTAAGGGAATACAAACTAAGCTGTAAGACCAACATTACCTCTAGACTATGCTCTGTTCTTAATACAAGCAAGCACATTTAAGTGTGGCTTCAACAAAATAATATAGCACTTAGGGATAAAAATGCAAATTAGGAGGCCGATACTGGAAGCCAAGATGGAGAAGACTTCCATGGCTACCAAGAATTTCCCCTTCGTGCTGTGGTAGACAGGGAGGAAGGTGACCCACACACTGAAAAACACCAACATGCTGAAAGTGATGAACTTGGCTTCATTGAATGTGTCAGGCAGGTTCCTGGACAGATAAGCCATAGTATAGCTCCCAAGTGCCATGGAGCATAGGTATCCCAGAACAGAATGAAAGGCAATAGTGGAGCCCTTGTTACATATAATAATTATGTGCCCATGTTGAGAGTAAGCATCTGAGTCAATAAATGGCGGAGACATACTCAGCCAAATTCCGGTGAGTACGAATTGGATAAAGGTGCAAATAGGAATGATGAAGTTAGGGGCCCTTGAAATCAATATCCACCTCACTATTCTTCCTGGAACTGACATCCTGAAAGCCAGCACCACAGTAATAGATTTGGCCAAGATTGTGGAGAGTGCTACTGTGAACAAAATTCCAAATGTGATTTGCTGGAGGATACAAGTTGCTGTGTTGGGATGGCCAATGAAGAGCAATGGGCAGAGGAAACATAACTTCAGAGTGATGAGAAGGATGTAAGTGAGAGCCTGGTTGTTGGCCTTGACAATGGGAGTGTGATGGTACTTCACAAAGACACCAATAACACCAGCTGTCAGTATAGAAAAGCCCAGGGACATGTAGGTGAGTGCTTTTCCCAAAGGGTCTTCATAGGACAGAAAGGTAACTGGTTTCTGGAGGCAGCTGTTCTGCTTTGTGTTTGCATAATGGCTTTCTGGACATCTCACACAGTGATCCATATCTACTTAGGAATCAAAGTTATAGTGAGTCTTTGCTCAAGCTTTCCTTTTATCACAAGATAATACCCAGCACCTTTATCCCAGCACTTGCCCACAATTGTTTTGTTCTAGACTCAAGTATATCAGTGCTCTATACTGAAAGTTTTTAAATGGACTCTAAGCAATCTTTTCAAATTAATATTGCCTATCTTATTTAATGGACAAAGAGTGAAAAAGTCTATAATGTTAATCTGTACACTTAATTGTTTTAATTAAGTAATAACATATATTTTATTTAGGGGCTGGAGAGATGGCTCAGAGGTTAAGAGCACTGACTGTTCTTCCAGAGGTCCTGAGTTCAATTTTCAGCAAAACCACATGGTGGCTCACAACAATCTATGATGAGGTCTGGCGCCCTCTTCTGTAAAAAAAAAAACAAAAAAACAAAAAACAAAAAAACAAAAAACAAAAAACAAAAAAAAAAACAAAAAAAAACTGTATGCATAATAAATAAATAAATCAAAAAAAATTTAAAAAAACATATTTTATTTATTCACATAGTCATAAGTTATGAAAGTAAGTTATAAAAACCTAGCTAAATCGCATATTCACCTTTACCTGAATTACTCTGTGTAAACATGTCATGTGAGTTCTATGTAAGTATTATGTGCTTTGAAATCTCCTTTTTGCAATGGTGCTCTCAGCCAAAAGACCAAAATTTACATATTTTACAAGTATTTATTTTCCATTTCCTGAAACTAGTTATGAGAAGGAAAATTATAAGATTCTTAAATGATGGAACAAATCCCTTTTATCACTTCTAAAGGGAAAAGGTCTTCCCAACACATAGTTATAAAACTATTTTTAGTCTTAGGTGGTCATGAAATAAATTTAAGATACTTTACCAGTTATAATTTGTGGGTTTCATCTTGAATTCAAAAGATTTAAATATCAATGTATTTATTACATATTTTCATTTTTAATAATTTATAATTTCTATTAAAATATTTAATATTTTTGCAAATTACATTTTGAAATTTAATTTTTGTTGAAAATTTTTAATTGAAACTATTGAATTTATTACTTTGATACTGCAAACTCTAGGTTTATTCTAGTATTATTTCATTTGTCAGTTTTTAGATATACTTTTATGCTAACTTTTTTCTCTCAAGGCATTCTATTTTTTCTATATCTTATGTTTTTACTTCTACTAGTTTATTGTTGAGCATGAATACTTTATAAACACAGGCATATATATATGTGTATGTGTATATATATATATATATATAGCATATATGTGTGTGTATCCAAGTATTTTTTTCCTTAATGAATATTTTCCCTTTTATTATGAATAAAATCTCATTTTTTATCCACGTTTCCCCTTGTTCAAACTCCCTTCCCTCTCCCGCCTCTCTCAGCCACTCTCTCTTCTCCCCATATTTTTACCTCTCCCAATATTTTAAATAAAATTAGAGGACAAGTAAATCATGACAATATTTTTTTTAATTTAAAGTTTGTTATACATTATTCTATAGGTTTAGATGTATGTGATTTACTGTTTGGAAATATTGGTATTTGTTTTATTTTCTTTCTTACTAGAATATTTTATAATGTCTCCTTAAACAGCAATCATGCAGAGTTTGATAATGATGTTTCTGATTACCTACAATAAATGTAATAAACATTTTCATGAATGTATCATGACTATAATTTACACAAAGTTTTTATACTCACCTTAAGTTTTTGATTCTCATTACACTAAGTCTCAATAAGCACATTTTTAAGATTAATTCAAGTCATTAAAATTGAATGTTTTTATATTTATAAAGTAATGTTAAAATATCCTATTATTTATAAAACCATTATGTTATTCAAAATATTTTAATTAATATATTAAGGGACTCATTAAATATAAATGTTAAGATTGAGGAAATCTCTTATATTTTCTCTCCTTAATAATCATTCTGACTGTAAGTGTTCCTCACATTCCCTGTTGTCAACTGTGTCATGCCTATTTTCTTTTCCTTGGATATCTTTTGACATAAAGATTCTCTACTGTAACTAAAGACATTGACTATATTATGTCTAAAGAAGAGGTTCTTTCAAATTCACTGTCTTAACTTGGTATAAGAACAAGAGTGTAAATTTAAGGTTTATTTACATTTTCTCTAATGAAAGTGGTGATGTGACATTTCAACTAATGTTCACAAGATTTTAATTGCATACTTATTAATGTTAAGGAAAACCATAGTTCAGTTGCAAGCACACACACATTGTGAATAATGGTATCTGTGACTTCATCTCCAGGTGATCCCATGCAGGATGCCACCATTAACTGGAAGGTACACAAAACAAGAACATGATACACATACATGCATGCAGTTGAAACACTCTAAGATAAAACAAAAGAAAAAAATAAAATGAAACATTTTAATATGTTCACAGGTAAGTCAAATACAACCTTTTTAACAATTCTGATGAACCAACAACCTTAAGTAAAATTATGCAAATAAGGGCCATAAGTGTACAACCCTTAAATGTGTGCTAACTATGAAATAAACATGCTTTGAGACATAAGGCAATTTAATAATACACTTTGTTTTTTGAGTGTGTGTATTTTTAGATGCCATAGTGAAATAAAGCAGACAACTCTGTGATGGGTAAAGTTGTATTATGAATGGATAACTGTATAGGATCAATAACATGAATTGATTATGATTTTAAATAACTGAAGCAATGAGTAAATGGTGATAAAATGATCCAGTATTTATTTTTTTCTGAGAGAAAAATGGGACTTATCTCTACTGTTCCTTCCTGGAGCTTTTTAGTTTTCTTATATGTTATATAACACAGTTGATATGTGTAAAATTCCCCAGTGAATCTGACACGTACCTGTCACATTGGAAATCTCGTTTTCTGGACAAGGAGTGCAATCATAGCAACAGGGAGGCTTTCCCTCCTTGGGGGATTTTCTGAATCCTGGAATACAGCTCTCACTGCACACAGAGTGAGGAAGCTTATAAGTAAATACAGAAAAGAAAATACTCAGGAGTGTATTATTTTTTCATTTTCTTTTTGTGGTATTTAATATGCATTAAAAGCAAACAAAGGGTATGGGGTTGACAACTTTTTTATAATATTTTTATTTATTATTTGGTGATTTTACATCATGCACCCCATCAAATTCAGTTATCAGACCTCTCAGATTCATACCCACACTTCTAATCTCACCATTTACAAAAAGTGCCCATTCATGCTGCTCATTATTTACTTACTGGAGCATAATTAAACTTCCTGTGACCAAACCCTTAAAGAAAACAATTCTTTCCTCACACACACCCTTGCCAGGGCCATCAATGCAGAAATGAGTCACTGTGTCATTTAGCTATGTTCTAGCCTTCAGCTCATCTGTACAATGATGTCTCTCTCTATTTTTTAATAAAGTCCACTAATGAGAGAGTACATCCTCTGTTTGTCTTTCTGGGATTGTGATATCTCACTCAGGAGGATATTCTCCATATTCATCCATTTGCCTGCAAATTTTAGAATAACACTTTTTCTTACTGCTGACTATTACTCCTTTGTGTAGCTGTACCACAGTTTGTTAAACCATTCTTCAGTTGAGGGGCACCTAGGTTGTTTCCAGATTCTTCCTATTATGAATAATGCTCCTATAAACAAAGTTGAGCTAATGTTTTTCGTGCGTGGATGTCCATCTTTAGGGTATATGACTAAAAGAGGTATTGCTGGATTCTTGGGGAGATTGATTCTCAGGTTTCTGAGAAACCACCAAATTGCATTCCAGAGGAGTGTATTATTTTAAAATAATATAAATTTGTTATTATTGAACAACGAGATAGAATTTTTTGTATTTATTGTTTTCAGTTTCTTCTTTTTATGCCTTTCATATTTCAATATGAAGTTTATTACATTTCAACTATGATTCAAGGACAATATAATTTTGAACAATTGTGGAAATTTAAGAAGTAGGACAAAATATAATTTTGTTTCACTAATTAAATATCTAAATGGCCAGCTCTCATGCCATAATGCTCCTATAGTGTACTTCCTGACAGCTTATTGAGTAGATTTTTGGTGATAAATTTTGATTTGTCACGTAGAACACTTCGAGAATTAACTTGTAAACTAAATGTTGTAACTATCTGTGAGATAATCTACATTAAAGCACTTAATATAGAAAGATATATTCTTTAATTATCTAGTTCCATTTTATTGACTGTAGCTAAAGACTGAAAGCAAAACAAAAAAAAAAAAGGATGTAAAAATAGTGTTTACCTTTATCTACATTCTGACTGAAGATACAGCATAACTCACTGTCAGGACTCTTACCATGACTTACTGAAAAATTATGAGCTGATCACACCAAGTGTGACCAAACAAAGTCTATGTTCCTAATGTATATTTTATTTGGGGAGTCTGATTTGGCCTAAGACAAGGCATCTTAAAAGCAGGTAAAATAATCCAAGCATAGATAAGGGGGCTAAAGGGCAGTATCAGAGAGATGCTGTGAGCTGTTGCTGAAGAGGAAGATGTAAATACTAATGTAAGTCATGGGCCACATAGCAAGACAAATTAATAAAAATAGGTTGAATTGAGATGTAAGAGCTAGATAACAAAATGCCTGAGCCATAGTCCAATATGGCATATGAAAATAAATAAAAAATAAATAATCCCAATTCTCAGAATAAGGCAAAAAAATCTTTCTATCATGACTGTCATTTTATGCACAAATGTGGGCACTGAGTAATAAACCAATAATCATTACACCCACAAATAAATGTTTATGGACATAGAGATTAAAGCCACGAGATAAAATTCTACCCACCTTTGTAAATCCTGTAGCCCACTGTATCATATGGAAAGAGAGAAACAGTTTCTGTCCCTGTGGAGCTTTTGGAGAAAATGTCCCAACTTTCATTTTTTCTCTGAGACTATCTGGAAAATTCCAGAGGTTGAAAATATCATACTCTGTATCTACTTCCTTTCGTGAGTCCAAAATCACAATGCTTCCAGCACCATTTTTGAATTGTTTATTCTTGAGAAAGTGGTGAAGCTTTAAAAAGATTCAAAATTTGACGATTAATTAATTTCCCCCAAATGTCAATAGAATCAGATATTACAATGTATTTCATTTTATTTAATCCCTGATATTGATTTCAATCTATACCAAGCTATCAACATTTTAATTCATGATGACCAAAACTGTACATTGCATAATGAATCTTGACTGCCACTTTGTTCAAAAAGAAATAATGGACACACATATATACCCTGGCCCAACATGCAAACACAAACACACTATTAAAAGATTTCATCAATAAATATTGATTAAACATTCACAATCTGATTTGCTAGCTACAATCAAATATTTAAGTAATCTACTCAAATTTTTTAGTTTTTAAATAAAGTATTTGTGTCCAAAATATATCAAAATTGTTACTTAAGTAACATAACAGTATCTTTAAAATCTGAACACTTGGACCAGCACCTTGGATTCCTCTCCCTCCAGAGGAACACCTGACCACTCAGTCTTGAGGTTGGGTTTTTCCAGGAGTGGATACTGAACTAAGCCACATTGGGACCTTGGGATCTCCTGCCCTTGTTGGGGAGGAGAAAAAGAGATGTGGAGAAGAGAGAGTGACTGGGAGTGGTGGGAGGGGGAAGGGACCTTGAACAAGGATATATACATTTAAAAATATGACTTTATTCATAACAAAAAATAAATTAAAAGAATAATATTTTCAACAACTTTGCAAACAACAAAAATTTGAATAATAGGGATCTAATAGGTTTTAAACATGTTAAAAGTAGATGTTCTATTTTTGTTATGAAATACACTAAGAAATAAATGGGTTTCAATTAAGTATATTATGTTTAGAAGATCCTGAGGTTAATTATAATAAAAAGTATATAAGAAAATGCAAATAGTTAAACCATGCTATTTCCACTCATTCAATATAAATATATGTATGTAAAATGAACACATTTGTCTGCAATGAATTCTAGATAATTAATTACATACAGCAACTGAGGTGCACATTGGCAAAAACTGAAAAGTGAACACTCATATCCATATCCTGAGTGCATTTATAAAACCCAAAATGTTACAATACTATTGATGAAATATACAGGAATAGAACTTACCTCCCATGGGTCCATATTTATTGCCTCATTTTTATGGGGCTGAATTTGTACTTGTTTTTCAGTTAACTCATGTAGACTGTGAGCCACAGCATACACAGAATTATACATATTATAACTCTCCTCAGTCATGTCCATTTCCCAAACATTTCTAGGCAATTTGTCCAAGGAAATATTAGATAGACAACTACTCAAAATTTTACAGTCAGAAAAAGAGCAATTGAAGTATTGATGCCACAGAATAGCAAGATAATAGTCTTCAGGGTATTTGGAAGGGCTGTATGTCTGGATAAATTTTCTAAAATCAGCAATTTCATCATGATGTGGTACAAAAATGAGACTTCCATGAAACTTATCAAATAAGAAAGTATAATAAAGATTAGCTACTTCCCATTGTGAATTCATGATCCAAACTTTCCAAGGCATTAAGGGACTCTCTATAAGCATGATTATACAATGTTCTACTTCGTTGTTACCATACATGATAACCACATTTGCAGGTGACTTTAGGATCTGTACATAAGCTGTTATGGTTTTATTAATGAAACAGGAAAGAGAGCTGTCTGGAATCATTTCTATAAAAGCTGCACATATTCTATTTTTGTCCATCTCTCCTCTTAAGTCTGATAGAAATTCATTTCCTTTGTGATCATCTATAAGAACCAGTCCAACCCAAGTCCAACTAAAATGAACCATCAAAATGGCAATACCATGTGACAAAGATGTGCCCTTGAGTGCTGTCTGGTAGAGAGAAGCAAACTGGCCTCTGTCACTTAGGAGAGTGTCAAATGGTCCAAAAGAAATCTATAGGAAATTACAAGTAGAAAATAAGAGTAAAAACATTTTCATAAAACACAATCTTAAATCTGAGGCTGCATTTCAGAATTGTAGATACTTACTTTGGATTAGGGGCTTTCAAAACCCCATCATGTTTTTGGAGACAGAGAGTTTCACACAAGACATGGAATTTTCTAGACCCTCAGTAGTTTCCAAACTCTTCTTTTTCTCTCTCTTAAGCAAAGTATATGATTCTATATATAAAATGCCTGATTTATTCAAACTGATAGATGAATGACACTGACTTACTTTTTGATATTTGATAAACACCTGAAATGTCTGTAGTTATATGTTTGCTATTTGTTCCTTCATAGCCATGTCTCTCACCTGTGGATATTTGTAGAGATTCAGCAGTCTCCCAATGCGTGCAGACGTTTTCCATGTTGTTCCTGTAAGTAGAGAAACAGGCTTTTGCCTTCTGCATGTGTAATTGAGAATAACTTTTCTCTTTCCTGTGAGGCAAAGAAAAGTGTCATTTAGACAATCCCATTCACTGCTATGGTCATGATAGAGTTCAAATCCCAGAGATGTGTTGGGTAAAATGTGTGTGTTTCTGTTGATCTCCTCAATGGCATACATGAAGGCCAAAGAAATCTGGTAGTTTCTTGAAGTAGGCCTGCAGAGAAGAATTATAAATATTTATAAAAGAGACTACTAGCATACTGTATAGCAGTATGAGGCAATGACTCTTATAACTTACATGTTATATACCTACAAAATATACTTTGTCATCATGAGAACAGTTATATTTAAATTCCAGAATTTATAATGCAGTGGTGATTTAATTACATAAAACCCTCATGTGCATCTAAAACTTTTGAACCAAAAAGTGACTTGAGCTGATATAAAACAGAATTTTTAGGTTTGGAAAAACACAAACAAAACTCTCTGATTCTTGAACCAGCAGAATGAAACTTCCATTCATAAAGGCTTATAGCCACAAAATTGATTGTAATATATCATAAGAAGGCTTATATGTTCTATACTACAAAATTCAAAGATACCTGTGACTCATTTGCACGGTCTGTAAGTAGATAGAGACACGCATATCAGTTGTTTTAGTTAATAAATAAAGATGCTCTTTATAATGTCTGTGTCCCATACATCAATCCCAAAGCAACATTTATTTCTGTATCAGAGAGGAGTTTGAAGTTCTCCCATCCAAGCATCTATCTTAGAAACTTTGGTCTTTCCCATTGTCATGTTCCTCTCCTTTCAGAGAATCATCTCACAAGGCAGAATAATGGAGTTAGCTTCCTATGGTTGAACACCCTATAGTCATGACTTGAATCCTCTGAGGAGCTAGTGCTCAGTTTTTGTAGTTTTTATAATCTGCTTGCTTCCATCTCTATGCTTTCACTATGTTCTTACCTTCCATTCAAAATGGATTACAGAAGAACTTCAAACACCTTAATGTCAGATATAATTGTTTTACATTGCAAATGATATCACTTGAATAGGAAATATAACCTGGTTTATTGCACAGATGATTTAAAGATACTAATCAAAAAGCAAGCAATCATGTGTCTAGGCTGATAACTTTGCTAAGATATCATGAAGAAAGCATGTACCATGCAACTTTACCACCACCTTGCTGAATGTCACCACACGGACAAGTCCAAAGAATCCCCAACACCCATTTTATATTTCACCATGAAAAATTTTACTCCTCCATAGTGTTTATATTGTAATTTTTGTGTTATATTTTTATTTTGCTTTAACATTAATATATTTTATCTTACACAATTATTGGCTTTTAAAATGACAAAATTAAAATTTAAAAATCCCAAAAGATACACAAAGAATAAATTGCCAAGTAATAAACAAGCTGGATAGACATACTGTTGTCAAGAAATTACTACCATGGTAAATTCTAATGTGTCACACTGCTAATTCTCACTGCTAAGACAAAAGAATTTTTTCTCTGACATTAAGTGTTCATGATATTTCATGTTCTTATTTTCTTTGATATTCTGTTTTTGTTCTCCCCAGGCTTACATGTTTACTAAATATTCCTAAGTTAAGTTTCTTTTACGACAAAATTTTAAAAATCTAATTTCAAGGTGCCTAACTCAGAGAATCTTTGCTTATTAGAATCTGTCTTTATGTTATTTATGTAGAGACTACCCATAGGGAAATATAGTTTGTTGCTCACATCTGTACTCAATAGTAAAGTGAATACAAGCAAATTCTTCTGTGAACTAAAAATGTTGACTTTTCTCTAATTTTTTGTTCATAGTAATTTCAATTTTAAAATTAACACTAAATACCTATTGTATTTAATCAATTAAATACAAGGGTAAAATAATTTAAAATGAATATATTACTGAGCACTTCTTTAAAACATTTAATGTAAGAATTTACAGATTTATTTAATGTATATCTTTAAATACAAATCATGTGTAGTCAAACACATCTGCTTTACATGTTATCTCCTTAACGCAAATCCAACCCTGCTTGTACAAAATGTTTCAGATCCCTTAAAGTTATCAGTTTTGTTTAAGATATTGTTTCTAAACTAGGACATGTCACTGAAATTAGAACATTATAATCCCTTAATATACAAAGAAGTTATACCTGTGCTTTTTTTAAAAAAAAAAAAAAACTTTATTTATTTATTTATTTGCCTTTGTGTTTGCCTGGAACTGGAACTACAGACAGTTGTTAGCTGCCACGTGGGTGCTGGGAATTGAACCCGGGTCCTCTGGAAGAGCAGAGGGTGCTCTTAACCGCTGAGCCATCTCTCCAGCCCCAACCTGTGCTTTTAAATGTGATATATGGACATATATAAATAAGTATAGAGAAATAAACATTTTAATTATTATCAAGGTGTTTCACATAATGAAACATTGTTTAAAAAGAAAAAAATAAATATGTGTTTTAATATTCAACAGGAATTTTGTTCTATCTGTTAAATGAAACAAAAGCCAAGTTCTATCTTGAATTTTGGTAGATCAAAATCAGCAAAACATGGCATCTTAAATGTTAAGAAACATTTATTAAAGTAAAATGACAATATTTATAGTTGTGGGTGTTTTTTTTCTGTGTAACAATAAATTACCTTAATACATAATAATGAACAATGTATTTTCAGTGAGACTAGGTCTGGGTCACTCACAGTCATATGATAAAGCCTTTTTTATTTGCTGTAAGTGTCATGACTTCCAGTTTCCTATGGTGAACTTTGATGAAAAGAAATTTGGTGTCTTTGAGAAATTAAAGGCAAGAGGTAGAAATTATAATAGATAGTAAATAGATTATAATAGAGATTGAATTCATTTGTTAAAGCTTCTGTGTCTCTTGGAGTTTTCATTTGGAAATTTTTACAGCAATAAGAGATACTATTCTGTGTCAATGTGGAAAGTGATTGACTTGTTTAGCTATTCTTATTTGTCAACTTGACTACATATAATTTGAATATTAGAAGCTGAAAAATTCTTTTAATCCAGATATTGTATAAACTTCCTTAATCCAGTTCTTGAGGCAGAAAGATACACATTTAATGCAGATGTAACTCTGATAAATGCCTATATAAAGAAATGGGAGAAAGATTTTTCTCTTTGCCTGTTTGCTATATTACTGCCAAATCTGATTTTTCATTGGCATTAAAATCTACTTTATTTAGATCAGAATATATATTAAAATAGATGGCTTTGAAATATTTTACCATCAGATGTACCATAGCTCTCTACATCAGATAATCACATGAATATATGTATACATGCAAATATGAATAAAATATAATAAAAAATATTTGATTGTTTAGCAATTCACAAATAGCAACTCCCTTGCCAATGTAGATAAAAGAAAACATAGTGTTCAGAACAAAACTTTTAATATAACATATAAGTAAATATTCATAGAATTTGAAACCTTTTCTGTAAAACTGAATTAATCATACTACACCATAAAATGCATCAATTTAACAAATATAAACACACACTCAGACACACATAGACAATCACATAAATCTATTAATTCAAAGGATACAAGAATAGAATATTCTCTTCATAAAAAATAGCACATATTTTCTAAAAATGTATAATTATATAAACACATTGAAATAAATAAAAATGCATACTGAAAAAATAAATTTAAAAGTATTTTAAAATTGTAAAACAATATTGCAAAGTTCTATAAACATAAAATTCTCATTAGAATCATATATAAATTGATATAAAATCTCCAAGACAGAAGGTAGAGGACCTCCTACCCTTGCTGGAGAGGAGATAAGGGGATGGGGAAAAGAGAGATTGACTGGGAGGTGAAGGAGGAGGAAGGAAGTTTGAAAAAGGAGATGCATGAATAAAAAGTATGACTTTATTCATAATAATAATAATAATAAAAGGCATTGTCAAAAACACAAAAGGACACACTATAGAATGAAAATTGGTTTTTACCAACTCTTTATTTGACAGAAGGCTAGTATCAAAAATGGACAAAGGAATGCATGGAAATAGATGTGAAAAAAATTCTTAGCTATCAATGAAATGAAAGTCAAAACAACACTGATATTTTATTCTATACTTGTCAGTATGGCTAAATAAAACTACATAAAACTTGACTGCAATTGTTCTCAAATCTTTAAAGTATGAAACTAACTAAGATACTATCCCCAATGGCCACCATCAACAACTATGAGTCCTCCAGAACACATCCATACTAGTCGTAAATAATTACAAACACTGCAATTCATTAAAAAATAGTGCCAAAATGATAGAATCTTATACATTTCTAATCAAAATTATAGATAAAAATTGTAATACATTTTGAATGCATTTTAACAGAGGTAGTCCCAACTTCAAAACAAAGGCAGCTAGCACAGGCACCCTGATCACTCTACCATCAATTAATGCCTCTATAGTCATTGAGAGAAGAATCATCATTTCTTATCAAAATAAAATAACTACACTTTGAAAATTGCCAGTTGTAAAATATATTGTATGTAGGAAAAAAAACATGAAAATTGTCCACCTCTGAACAGCTAAAAGCAAGGAAGAGGGGTATCAAATATGTAAAATAACATGAGTAAAAAGCTCCTTTTTCTTGGAGAGAAGAAAAAAGTGAACAGAAAGATACACCTGAATAAGTTTATGGAGAACAAGTTAGACAATGCCAAAATGAGAAAATATATATTCATGTGAAATCAAACTTACTAGAATACAAGAGAATCAGAATACAAAAAGAAATAAATTTTAAAATCACTTACGTAATAAGGTGATATCTTTTTGATGTAAAGTTAATAGTTCTCATGTGAACTGAATTAATAAGTGGAACAAATGCAGCAATCGTCACAGTTCCATCACTAAGTAAAGGTCTTGTTGCTTTGGCTCTGCAGGATGTGTCATGAAAGGCATGCAAAAGATGAAGAAACTGCATGAACCAGAAAAGAAAATTCAAAGAGAACATTATAAAATATGAAGTGTCTACCACAGGGTAAGTATAGAAGACACAAATCCGAATCTGTTCAGAAGCTCCATATGGAGCTCATTTTATTTTTAACACATGCATTTATAATATTTTTAATGCCTGAAGTCATCATTATAATCACATAAATTTTTTGATAAGTCTCACACTTATTCCCTGGAGAATTTTCAAAAGAGAATTATGCTTTCAACTTTTCTTCTGAGGCCATGCATTTAACATAAAAACAAATTTCAAAATACATTTGGGATTTTCTTTAAGCACAGGTCCCATGAATTCCGCTAATAGAACAGACTTCAAACCTTAAGGAAGACTCCACTTGAGTAGTCTTGCCCACAGCTCTCTACCACAAATTTGCATTAGATAATAAGTAAATCAGGATGATGCAAAAACCGCACAAGGAAAAATGCCAAGAGTAATGAGAGGGAAAACATTGAGTAAACTGTCCCAACCAGAGTGGTTCTGTTAAAATCTCTACAACATCCTGCTCATTAAAATATTTATTGCCTATGAAAATTTTATTTGCCAAGACCCCAGATGAATAAAAAAGAAATTTAAAATTCATGTTTATCTATATACCTATATTTTCTCCTGCCCCCTATATTTCAAAAATAATTTCTGTCTCAATTCTAGATATTATTATCATACTGATAGAATGAATTTATGAATTCCAAATTACTATCTCAGGTAGTGATGAGATTTAGTCTGTTCACTTTGGGAATGCTAACAAAGTATGCTATTGTTTGTTATTTTAATGTTGAAGGATACATTTAATATAAACTTCTGATAACCACCTACATCCAGAGAAAGTGATCAACAGTTATTTATGTGTTTCTATAAAGGTTGAATATTGAATGCACCACATGGATTTTTCATAAATAAAAAAATTATTCTTGACTCAGCATGTATAAAATGTTTATTTAGAATTCTTTAAATGAAATTGACATGAAGAAAAAATGATATCCTAAAATTTACAGGCAAATGGATGGACTTGGAGAATATTCTCCTTAGCGAGGTACCACAAACTCAGAAAGATAAGCAGGGGATGTACTCACTCATTAGTGGTCTCTAAGCAAACAAACAAGAAAAAAGCCAAGCATGCCCAAGCTGCAAACCACAACCACTGAACAGCTTGGGATCAGAAACACCCTGGACTGACTCTTCGGATCCCACTCCACCTAAAGGAACATCTGACTCACTCTTGAGGGAGGGGAGACAAAAATGGATCTCTCAAGAGTGGAGACTGAACTAAGTAATATTGGGTCAGTGGGACCATGGAGCTGTCTGCTGCCTCCCCAGGGAGGGAATGGGGAGTTATGGAGAAGAAAAAATGATCTGATGTGGCGGAAGGGGGAAGGGACCTTGAATAATGATATACAGGGATAGAAAGTGTGACTTCTTTGTTAATAATAATAATAATATTAACAATAATAATAATAAAAGAAATTGACCCCCCCAAAAAAGAAATTGACATGAAGAGCAGGCAGCACCATCACTTTAAATTTAAAGTTTGAAAACTTTCCCCTGTGCTCATATACCTAACATCTTATCCATGGCTTCACATGGGTTCCATTCTACTAGATACAGAAGCCAAGTGACAAAGTTGCATATTGTGCTGGTTTCTTTTCTATTTTCTTTTTTATTATTATGAACAAATAAGTCACATTTTCCATCCTTTTATATCCTTATTGAAGGTCCTTTCCCCCTCCCACCACATCAGGTCATTCTCTCTTCTTCACATCTCCCTATCCCCCACTCTATGGGCAGGCGGTCCCAACGTCCCATGATCCCAATATTGCTTAGCTCAGCCTTCACTCCTGGCAAATCCAGTTTTCTCTCACCAACATCAAGACTGAGTCCGGTGTTCCTCTAGGGAGACTGGGATCCAAGGAGTCAGTCCAAGGTGTTTCTGATCCCAAGCTGTTGAGTGGTCGTGGTTTGCAAGCTGGCCATGCTTTGCTTTGTTTGTTTGTTTGTTTAGAGTCCACTAATGTGTGAGTACATCCCCTGCTTATCTTTCTGGGTTTGTGATACCTTGCTCAGGAGTATATTCTCCAAATCCATCCATTTGTCTTCAAATTTTAGGATATCATTTTTTCTTACTGCTGAATAGTATTCCATTGTGTAGATGTACCACAGTTTGTTAATCTATTCTTCAGTTGAGGGGCATCTAGGTTGTTTCCAGGTTCTTGCTATTACAAATAATGCTGCTATGAACATAGTTGAGCTAATGCCATTGGAGTGCGACTGTACATCTTTAGGGTATACACCCAGAAGTGGTATTACTGGGTCCTTGAGGAGATTGATTCTCAGTTTTCTGAGAAACCTCCATACTGCATTCCAGAGTGACTGAACAAGCTTACACTTCCACCAACAGTGGAGGAGTGTCCCATTTGCTCCTCACCTTCTCCAGCATAGGCTGTCCTCTGTGTCTTTTATCTTAGCCAATCTGACAGGTGTCAGGTTGTATCTAGTTTCTAGCTGGAGCACTGCCTCACAATTTACTGTCAGGGGGACATCAGGTTGCTTTTTATTTCAATTTATTTAACACACCAAGCACTGTTCTCCCCTTCCAAGTTATCTCACAGCTTTCCCCTCCCCACCCCTCTCCACCCCATCCCCACATATATTCCTCAGAAAGTGTAAGGACTCCCAGGGTAATTCAATGTAATCCTGACTTCTGTGGAATTGATTTGAGTTTCCTTCTACTTAGCTTTATTTGGGCTGTCACCTTGATGCGTATTGCCTTTATTATATGTAGGTTCTTTATAACCTTGATCTTCGCAAAACAATTATCATGAAAGGGTGCTGAATTTTATCAATGGCTTTTTTAGCATCTAATAGGATAATAAAGTGGTTCTTTGTTCAGTTTGTTGATATGGTGGGTGACTTTGGCAGAGTTTTTGACATTGAACCATTCCTGACCCCTACAAAGAGGCCTACTATATCAGGGTGGATGATTTTTTTGATATATTCTTGAATTCATTTTGCCAATGTTTTATTGAGTATCATTGCATTAATATTTATAAAGGATATTGGTCTATAATCCTCTTTTATTGTTGCATCTTTGTGTGGTTTGTGTATCACAGTGACTGTAGCCTCATACAAAAAGCTTGGCAATGTTCCTTCAGTCTTTGTCATGTGAAACAATTAGAGGAGTATTGGTATTAATTCCTCTTTAAAAATCGAGTAGTGTTCTGCACTGAAACCATCTGTTCCTTGGCTTTTCATTGCTTGGAAGATTTTTACGATTGCTCCTGTTTTTATTGGTACCTATAGGTCAATTTCAGTCATTTAATTTTGCTAAGTAGTACTTGTCCAGAAAACTGTCCATTTCTTTAATGTTTTTCAATTCTGTGGATTACAGCTATTTGAAGTATGACATAATAATTCTCTGGATTCCCTCAGTTTCTGTTGCTATGTTCCCCTTTTCATTTCTGATTTTGTTAACCTGAATATTCTCTCTGCCTTTTGTTTAATTTGGATAAGTTTTTGAGTATTGTTTGACACTCTCCAAGAAACAGCTTTGTGTTTCATTGTTTTTTTGTACTGTCTCTTTGTTTAAATATTATTTATTTCAGGCCTGAGATTGATTATGTCCTGGCATCTATTCTTTCTGGGTGAGTTTGCTTCTAAGTCTTCTAGAGCTCTCAGCTATGCTGTTAAGTCTCTTGTATAAGATTTCTCCAATTTTCTTTTTATGTAAGCCATTAGTGCTTTGAACTTTCCTCTTAGAAATGTTTATTGTGGTCCTTAGTGTTTAGTATTTTGTAGATCCATTTTCTTTGTGTTCTAAGAACTGTGTAATTTTTTTCTAGGTACTTCATTGATGAAGATGTGTTTCAACTAAGAGATATTCAGTTTTTATGAGTTTGTAGTCATTCTGTGGTTTGTGTTGTTATAAAATACTAACTTTAATCAATGAGGGTTTGATAAGATTATAGAAATTATTCAGAATTTTTGAACATATTCCTATATCTTTATGTGTGGGTATGCATGTGGCCAATTTTAGTGAAAGTTCCATAAGTTGTGGAAAAGATGGTTTACTTGTTGGTATTTGGCTGGACTGTTCTGTATATATCTGTTAAGCCTATTTGAGACATAACTTCTGTTAGATCCCTTATTTCTCTGTTATGGCTCTGTCTGGTAGACTTATTTATTGGAGAACATGACATGTTTGACATGTGATTTACATTTTAGCAATTTTTTACATATGTGGGTGTCCTTGCATTAGGGGTATAATCAGAACTGAAACTTATCTTGATAAATTGTTCCTAAATATGAATTTGCAAACTCTTGCCTGATGTGTTTTGATTGATTTTAATTTGAAATCTCTTTTTTAAATATTAGAATAGCTACACCAGATTGATTTTTTCCATTATGCAAACTAGTTTAATATTTTTCTGTATAAAATTAACAAGTTCCTCACACTGAAGCCCACAGTTTTTTATCTAAATAGTCAAAAACCTTCACTTAAACAAATTTATAAAGAAGAATGAATATTTATTGCAAACATGTCTTAAACAGATATTTTAAAATATTCACAAATTTATTTGTAGAATGAACACAAAGAATTAACATTTATATCATTATTTTAGTAGAAGATAATAAATAGGCTCAGTGAAGTAAATAGTGTTAATTTTCAATCAACTTTGGATATCAGTGGCTTAGTCATCATTCTATTGCTATGACAAGATATCACAACTAAAGCAACTCTTACTAGTTAAAGCAATTAATTTGTGCTTGCTTAATGTATTAGGGATTTTGACCACTATCATCATGGCAGGGGTCATGGTGGCATACACACAGGAGCTAAAGCAGTACCTGAGAACCACATCCTGATTTATTCCTGATCCTTAGCATGAAAAAGACACACTGGGCCTACTATGGGTTTTAAAAGCTCAAAGCTCATCCCCAGTGACAAACTTTCTTCAAAAAGGTCACGCCTACTCCATTAAGGCTATACCTAATTCTTCTCAAGTAGAATCATCCCTTGGTGACTAAGCATTCAAATATATGTCCCTATCTGAGTTCAGCATTGGTAACTTATAGATTTGGGCTGGAAATGACATATTGGTTCAATCCTTCACAGGTACAGCAATCACTTCTGGGTATCTTTTTGTATTACCTAGCTATGTTGTCTACTGGAACACTGATGTGACCTTCCAAATAGCATTGAATCTTTTTTTAAATGATAGAATTGTTATAATATCAAACCTGTGTATATGTGAGATTTAAGAAGGAAAAAATTAGGAGAAATAGAGATAGATGAGAGTTTAGACAGATGATAGATGATAGTAGTAGACAGACAGATAGATGGACACACACACGTAGAAGGGGGAAGACAGAGCGGTAGATAATAGACAGAGAGACAGACAGACACAGAGAACACATTTTGCTTCAATATATAACTATTACTGTAACAAAAGGGGATAACAATACACTTGAATTTCTTCCTAACAACTGAAGAAAATGCAGTCCTAAAATACAACTCAGAAACTTGAGAAGATAAAATTTTACTAGGGCCTAAGTTATTCTCTTCATGCTGGAACTTACTACAGTTGCTCTAAATTTAATTATTGTTGGTCTTCTTGTCTTCAAAAATTTTTTTATTATGAATAAAGAAGTCATAATTTTCTATCCTTGTATATCAATAATCAAGGTCCCTTCCCCATCACACAACATCAGATCATTCTTCTCCATATCTCCCCATACCCCTCATGGGCAGGTGATCCCAAGGTCCTAAGGTCCCAAGGTCTCAAGGTCACAATATTGCTCAGTTCATCCTCCACTCCTGGAAAATCCAGTTTTCTCCCCCCAACATCAAGACTGAGTCAGGAGTTCCTCTAGGGGGAGTGGGATCCAAGGTCCAAGGTGTTTCCAATCCGAAGCTGATCAGTGGTTGTGGTTTGCAGCTTGGGCATGCTTTTCTTTTCTTTTCTTTTTGTTTTTGTTTTTGTTTTGTTTTGTTTAGAGTCCACTAATGAGTGAGTACATCCCCTGCTTATCTTTCTGGGTATGTGATACCTCTCTCATGAGGATATTCTCCAAATCCATACATTTCCTTCAAATTTTAGGATATCATTTTTTCTTACTGCTGAGTAGTACTCCATTGTGTAGATGTACCACAGTTTGTTAATCCATTCTTCAGATGAGGGACATCTATGTTGTTTCCAGGTTCTTGCTATTACAAATAATGCTGCTATGAACATAGTTGAGCTAATGCCATTGGAGTGTGACTGTGCATCTTTTGGGTATACACCCAGAAGTGGTTGGTTATGCTGGGTCCTTGGGGTGATTGATTCTCAGTATTTGGAGATACCTCCATACTGCATTCCAGAGTGGCTGAACAAGCTTACACTCCCAACAACAATGGAAGAGTGTTCCCCTTGCTCTGCACACTCTCCAGCATAGGCTGTCATCTGTGTCTTTTTTCTTAGCCAATCTGACAGGTGTAAGGAGGTATCTCAAAGTTGTTTTGATTTACATTTCTCTGATGGCTAAAGATGATGAGCACTTTTTCAAGTGCCTTTAAGCCATTGGTAATTCTTCTGCTGAGAATTCCCTTTTAGTTCTGAACCCCATATTTTGATTGGGTTATTCAAGGTTTTGGGCTCTAGATTCTTTAGCTCTTTATATACCTTAGAGATCAGTCCTCTATCAGTTGTAGGGTTGGTGAGAATCTTTTCCCATTCTGTAGGCTGTCATTTTGTCCTACTGACAGTGTCCTTGGCTTTACAGAAGCTTCTCAGTATCAGGAGATACCACTCATTGACTGCTGACGTTATTGTCTGCGCCACTGCTGTTATATTTAGGAAGTGATCACCTGTGCCAATTCGTAAAAGTGTATTTCCCACGTTCTTTTCTATCAAGTTCAAAGTGGCTGGGTTTATGTTGAGGTATTTGATCCACTTGGATTTGAGTTTTGTGCAGGGTGACAGGCTCAGATCTATTTGCATTTTTCTACATACTTCCATTCAGCTATGCCAATACCATTTGTTAAATATAATATCTTTTTTCCATCGAATGTTTTTGGCCTCTTTGTCAAAGATCAGGTGTTCATAGGTTTTTGGGTTAATGTCTGGTTCCTCAATTCTGTTCCATTGATCCACAAATCTGTTTTTATGCCAGTACCAGGCTGTTTTTATTACTGTAGCTCTATAGTATAACTTGAAGTCAGGGATGGTGATACCTCCTGAGGTTCTTTTGTTGAGCAAAATTGTATTGGCAATCCTTGCTTTCATGTTATTGCAAATGAAATTGAGTATTGTTCTTTCAAGTTCCAAAAAATACTGTGTTGGGATTTGGATGGACAGTGCATTGAATCTGTAGATTGCCATTGGTAGAACTGCCATTTTTACTATGTTGATCCTACCTATCTAGGAATATGGGAGACCTTTAACCACAAACAATCAATAATACCACAGAAGAATACCCCTGAGAAAGAAAATACAAACAAGTTACCACCAAAAATAGCAGGAAATATCAACCATCGGTCACTAATATCAATGGAATCAACTCACCTGTAAAAAGACAACACTAACAAGATGGACACAACAACAGAAGCCATCCTTCTGTTGCCTACAAGAAACACACCTCAACCATAAAGACAGACACAGGCTCAGAGTAAAGGGTTGGGAAAAGGTTTGCCAGTTAAATGGTCCTAAGAAACAAGCTGAGGTTGTCATTCTAATATCTAACAAAATAGACTTTAAGCTAAAAGTAGTTAAAAGGGACCAAGATGGGATAAGACGTTACTTATTCATCGCAGGAAAAATTTGTCAAAAGGAGATTTCAATCTTGAATATGTATGCCCCTAATATAAGTGGAACTACCTATGTAAAAGAAACACTGCTAAAGCTCAAATCCCACATCAATTCTCACACCCTAATAATGGGAGACTTCAACACCACACTTTTACCCCTGGATAGGGCAACCAAACAGAAACTCAACAGAGAAATAAGGAGTCTAACAGAGGTTATGATGCAAATGGATTTAATAGATATCTACAGAAGCTTCCACCTAAAAGAAAAGAAATATACATACTTCTCAGCTCCTCATGGAACTTTCTCTAAAATTGACCAAATAATTGGTCATAAAGCAAATATCAACAGATACAAAAAAATGGAAATAATCCCTTGTAACATATCAGAACACCAAGGCCTAAAGTTAGAGTTCAGTAACATCAAAAATCAAAGAAAGCCTACCAACTCATGGAAACTAAATATCACTCAGCTGAACCACCTCTGGGTCAAGGAAGAAATTAAGAAAGAAATCAAAGTCTTCCTATAATTTAATGAAAGTGAATCTACAACATACCCAAACTTGTGGGACGCAATGAAAGTGGTCTTAAGAGGAAAATTTATAGCACTAGATGCCGATATGAAAAACCTAGAGAAATCCCACCCTAGAGACCTAACAGCTCAGTTGAAAGCCTTAGAACAATTAGAAGCAAACTCACCTAGAAGGAGTAGATGGCAGGAAATAATCAAACTTAGAGTTGAAATCAATACAATTGAAACAAAAAGAGCAATACAAAGAATCAATGAATCTAAGAGTTGGTTCTTTGAGAAAGTCAACAAGATAGATAAGCCCTTAGCCAAACTAATCAAAAAGAAGAGAGAGAGTATCCAAATCAACAATATCAGAAAAGAAAAGGGGGACATAAACACAGATGCCCGGGAAATCCAGAGAATTATCAGATCATACTTTGAAAATCTATATTCCACAAAGATGTAAGAACCTGGAAACAACCTAGATGTCCCTCAACTGAAGAATGGATTAACAAACTATGGTACATCTGCACAATGGAATACTACTCAGCAGTAAGAAAAAATGATATCCTAAAATTTGCAGGCAAATGGATGGATTTTGGAGAGTATCCTCCTGAGTGAGGTATCACAATCTTAGAAAGATAAGCAGGGGATGTACTCACTCATTGGTGGTCTCTAAACAAACAAATAAGAAAAAAAGCCAAGCAAGCCCAAGCAGCAAACCACAACCACTGAACAGCTTGGGATCAGAGACACCCTGGACTGACCCTTCGGATCCCACTCCAACTATAGGAACACCTGAATCACTCTTGAGGGAGGGGGGACAAAACTGAATCTGCCAGGAGTGGAGACTGAACTAAGTAATATTGGGTCAGTGGGACCATAGGACTGTCTGCTGCCTCCCCAGGGAGGTAATGGGGAGTTGCAGAGAAGAAAAAATGACCTGATGTGGTGGGAGGGGGATGGGACCTTGAATAAGGATATACATGGATGGAAAAAAAAATTCAGAGGGAAAGCTGAACACAAAGTAAATGTATGTGTAGCAATCTTATTTGCATTATCACCCTTGATAAGTCATGCTTATGATTTTTATCTTCTCTAGTTATTGTTAACTTTTCAGTATTTTAAATTCATTTTACTGTTTTTTTGATAAATACAAAATAAATAAAGAAAAAAAATAAAACCTAGAAGAAATGTAAAGCTTTCTGGACAGGTACCATTTCTAAAATTAAATGAAGGACAGATTAATTACCTAAACAGGCCTATAACCCTTAAGGAGATTGAAACTCTTATTAAAAGCCTCCCCAAAAATAAAAGCACAGGTCCAGATGGTTTCCTTGCAGAATTCTACAGACAATCAAAAAGAATTACTATCATTACTCCTCAAACTATTTCACACAGTAGAAACTGAAGGAATATTGCCAAATTCCTTATATGAGACCACAATTACCCCAATACCCAAGCCACTCAAAGACACGACAAAGGAGAATTACAGACCAATTTCCCTCATGAATATTGATGCTAACTAAAATTCTCAACAAAATTTTGGCAAACCATATACAATAATATATAAAAAATATTATCCACCATGACAAAGTAGGCTTCATCCCAGAAATGCAGGGATGGTTTAACATATGATAAACCGTAAACATATTCCATAATTTAAACAAACTAAAGGAACAAAACCATATGATCATATCCTTAGATGCTGGAAAAGCCTTTGACAAAATCCAGCACTCCTTTATGATAAAAGCTCTGGAGGGATCAGTAATACAGGGACAATATCTCAATATAATAAAGGTGATCTACAAGAAGCCAACAGCCAGCATCAAACTTAATGGAGAAAAGCTCAAAGCTATCCCACTAAAATCAGGAACTAGACAAGGATGTCCTCTCTCTCTCCTTATCTATTCAACATAGTTCTCAAAGTTTTAGCTAAAGAAATAAGAGAACGAAAGGAGATTAAGTGGATACAAATCGGAAAAGAAGAAAACTATCTGTATTTGCAGATGAAATGATTGTATACATAAGTGACCCACAAAGTTCTTCCATGGAACTTCTATGGCTAATAAATACCTTCAACCCAAAAAAATCAGTAGCCGTTCTATACACTAAATATAGAAGGGCTAAAAAATAAATAAGAGAAATATTACGCTTTATAATAGCTGGAAATAGTATTAAATACCTTGGAGTAACTATAACCAAAGAAGTAACAGATCTATTTGACAAAAATTTTAAATCACTGAAGAAAGAAATTGAAGAGGATATCAGATTGTTTTTTAAGGCCATTAGATTGAAAGACTTTTCTCAACCTTCAACTTTGACATACTGTCTGTCCTTAAATTTGAGATTTGTTTCTTACATACAACAGAAGAATGGATTCTGTCTTTTGTGTTTATTATGTTAGCCTGTGTGTTTTTAAAAGTGAATTGAATTTATTGAAATTAAGAAATATTAATGTTCATTGATTATTAATTTTATCTGTTTTTGGTGTATGTGTGACTGTGTGTGTGTGTGTGTTTATGTGTTCCTTAATTGGGGTTTTCTCTGTGGGTTTATCTATTGTTTGTATTATTTTGTGTAAATTTAGATTCTTTTGGTCAAAATGTTCTTTGAATGCTTCTTATGGGAATGAGTTTACAAGTAGATATTATATAAATCTGGTTTGTCATAAAAATATTTTTTTAATTCAATCTATGGGGATAGAGCACCTTGATGGGCATGGCAAGGTTTCTAATTGTCTGAATAACATATATTCAGGACCATTTTGCTTTCATTATTTCCTCTGAAAATTTGAGTGTTAATTTACTGAGTCTGATTCTGTAAGTTATATGGCCTTTTACATTACAGATCTTAATATTCTACTTTATATGTCTATTGTTTTGATTATGTTGTGGTGAAATGCCTCTATATCATTTTTGTTCTGTATAATTCTTTTATCTTTATAGGCATTTCCTTCTTTATACTGGGAAAGTATTTATTACTATTTATTGAATATATTGTTTGTGTCTTTGAGCTTGTATTCCTCTCATTCTTCTCTTCTTATTACTAGTTTAGGTCTTTTTGTGGTGACCCAGATTTTCTGAATATTTTATGTTCTGCCTATTTTGGGTTAGTGTTTTCTTTGACTAACATACCAATTTTCACTATAGAAACTTCATGACAGAGGTTCACTCTTCTATTTTTTTGATTCTTTTGATTATGTTTGCATCTGTATATCTTGTTCATTTACTCTAAGTTTTCATTTTTAGTATTTCTTAGCCTTGTAACATATTGATTTCCTCTATTTCAATTTTTAAATCTTTTCTTTTTTTTTCACCTGTTTGCTCTCTTCTTCTTGGTTTTCTTCAAGGGATTTGATAATTTCATCCATTTTGTTTTTCTTTTCTTCTGTTTCTTTAAGGGAATATTAATTCTACTTTAAGGGGTTCTAATATGTTCATAAAATATATAAGTCACTCAGCTCTCTTTCAGCTTCCTTGCCTTTTACTTCTACAGAATAAATCTGTCTTCCTACGTCTGCCTTAAATACTTTCTTTGCCCTTTTGTTTCACATCCAAGTTAAGACCAAAGATATAATAAGGTACTACTATTTGGTGATTAGTCAAGAACTCACAGAAACACAGAAAGATCTCTGTTTCTGGAATTATGGAATTAATGGCATAAGTCACCACTGCAAGTCTTTCCCCATTCTTGAATTAAAGTCATGAGTGACTACTTTCTGACCTTCCTGATTTGACTGTAGGTAGATCTATCTTCAGATATTCCAGATTGATTTTAATATATACATATATATCATATAATCACAGTCTATCAGTTGCAGCATAATGTCTGACTGTGTATCTTTGAATTTGCTTTCATTTACTTCAGAAGAAAGCTTTATTGAAAATAGCTGAGGAATATCATATTATTAGGAATCATTTGATGGCTAAGTCCCTTTATTAGAACTGTGGAGTCCAACATTAAGAGCATGGTCATGAAAACATTGCCAAGTAAATAACCGTGTCAGATGTTTTCTATTCTAAGGAGTAGAATCGTAATTCAAATTAGATGTTAGGTAGTTATTCTAGGAATATCTATAGCACTGTTATGCTTGCATGTCTTGCAGACTGGGCAATTGTGTGTGAATATGCATATCTCTATGAACATTGACATGTATTCTACATACTTTGCTGTTTGTTTTTTTATTTGTTCTGTTCTAGTTGAATGAGTGTACTGTTTTATTAATTAGAGGTCATACTAGGTCATATAGTTGTATAAGTTGGTGTGTAAGGAGGTTCTGGTAAGGTATAATGAAGAACAAACCATGATTACCACATAATGTAAAAGAAAATATATTTTTAAAGTTACCATGTTGAACCAATTCTCAAAGTAGGAATCCGGCTTGCTTTCAATTAAGTATACTGATTGACATAATTGTATAACTACCTCATAGTTGAGAGTTTACAGCTTGTAAACTATGAAAAGACTGACCACCAATAAGTGACAAGTTGCAAGGCATGCAAAATTTAAAGTCCAACACATTTTATGAATACATATTGCATTAGCAATAAGAGTCACAGAAGTTGTTACCAAATTATTAAATATAATTAGAAAATGCTGTTATAATATGTGGAAATTTGTGTTCATAAATATGCAGGAGTCTTACAGTACATAGTTTCAGTTGAAAGATTGTACAACAAGTTATCAAAATTGAAGGCTGTGAAATACTGAGTACTCAAACTGTTGAGATATGTATAGTCAAATATGGAGAAGAGCATAGGTATTATACAACATAAAGAGTTTCACATTCTTCAAAGAATTAACAAATTCTTTATGTAATTTCCTGTTTGAGAATGTAAGTACTGATATCTGGAGTAAAGTCATATTTGAAAATAAATTGGTCTTTATTCCACTATAATACATAACACATTGTAAAATTCTAGTAATTCCTTTCAAAATCATATTTTTAAAGAAAATGTGTACTTTTTATATGAAAACAGTGCATGAAATGTAACCACAATGAATTCAGAAATCTTGCCAAAGACATCAAAAATACATAAAAATATATGAAAATATTAGATTTTATATAACAATAGTTATGCAGTACTAAAGAAGTAAAGAATACATACATATCCCATTCACCAATTATTTAATATTAATTTACAATATAATAAATTATATAGTATTCAACTTCTAATTTAAGGAAATATGTAAATAATATAACAAGTTGAAAATAAATATGTTTTTTCAAAAAACCCAATAAATGTGAAATCTTAAACTGTTACTATTTTTGATAGTTGAATAACTGTTGCTAAGCAGGACTGAAGACTTCTATATAATTAAGGAAAACATGAACTAAGCTGTAAGACCAACATTTCCTCTATAAGGTGTTTTCTTCCTAACATGAGAAAACACATTTCTGTGTGGCTTGAACAAAATAATATAGCACTTAGGGACAAAAATGCAACTTAAGAGGCCGAGACTGGAAGCCAAGATGCAGAAGACTTCCATGACCACCAAGGGTTTTCCCTTTGTGTTGTGGTAGACAGGGAAGAAGGTGACCCACACACTGAAAAACACCAACATGCTAAAAGTGATGAACTTGGCTTCATTGAATGTGTCAGGCAGGTTCCTGGACAGGTAAGCCATAGTATAGCTCCCAAGTGCCATGGAGCATAGGTATCCAAGGAGAGAATGGAAGGCAATAGTGGAGCCCTTGTTGCATATAATAATCATGTGGCCATGTTCAGAGTAAACATCTAAGTCAATAAATGGCGGAGAAATACTCAGCCAAATTCCAGTGAGTGTGAATTGGATAAAGGTATGCAAATAGAAATGATGAAGTTAGGGGCCCTTGAAATCATTATCCACCTCACTATTCTTCCTGGAAGTGTCCTCCTGAAAGCCAGCACCACAGTAATAGATTTGGCCAAGATTGTGGAGAGAGCTAATGTGAATAAAACTCCAAATGCACTCTGCTGCAGGATACAGGTTGCTGTGTTTGGATGGCCAATGAAGAGCAATGGGCAGAGGAAACATAACTTCAGAGTGATGAGAAGGATGTAAGTGAGAGCCTGGTTGTTAGCCTTGACAATGGGTGTGTGGTGGTATTTCACAAAGACACCAATAACCCCAGCTGTCAGTATAGAGAAGCCCAGGGACATGTAGGTGAGTGCTTTTCCCAAAGGGTCTTCATAGGACAGAAAAATCACTGCTTTCTGGAGGCAGCTGTTCTGCTTTGTGTTTGCATAATGGCTTTCTGGACATCTCACACAGTGATACATATCTACTCAGAAATTAAAGTTATTGTGATTCTCTGCTCAAGATTTTCTTTATCACAAGATAATACCCAGCATTTTTATCCCAGCATTTGCACACAAATTTTTGTTCTAGACTCAAGTATATCAGTGCTCTATATTCAAAATTTTTAAATGGAATCAAAGCAAGTATTCTAGTTTGATGCTGCCTATTTTATTTAAAAGACAAAGAGTAAAAAAGTCTATAATATTAATCTGTATACTTAAATGTTTTGAAGTGATAAAATATATTTTTATTTATTCAGAGTCATAATTTATTAAGGAAAATACAAAAAAACTTAATCATATAATCATCTTTGTCTGAATTATCTTGTTTGAACTTGTCATCTAAGTTCTATTTAACTATTATGTGCTTCAAAATTTCTTTTATGCAGTGGTGCTCTCAGCCAAAAGACTAAAATTTACCTATTTTCATAATGTTTATTCAATTCTCCAATGTGTTCATTACTTGACAGTAGTTGTGAGAAAGAAAATTATAAGATTCTTGAATAATGTGACAAATCCCTGAGTAAAACTTTTAAATCATGTAAAGAGAAAAGATCTATCCAATTAATAGTTATAAAACTCTATTTTTAGTCTTAGGAGGTCATAAAATACTTTATGATACCTTATTACTTACAATTTGAGAGTTTCATCTTGAACTCAAAAGATATGAATATCAATGTGTTTAGGAAATTTTGTTACGAATGATTTATTATAATATCTATTAAAATTTTTAATATTTTTCCTTTTTTTTTGAAACTTATCCACAGCTTTTTATGGGGGGATTGGAGTGAGGAAGGAGAAGTGAAAAAATAATGCCCCTTTAGGTTGATGGGGAACTTTACCATCAATAAAGCAATTAGCACCTCTGACCTTCTCAACATGCCCTGTGAGGTTCACAGTTTCTGTAATGCAAGCTTGGAGGTGTGGTGGCTAGTTTCCATGGATGCCTGATTATTATTGTGGTGGGGAGGCTGGAACTACTGTGGACTCCAGTCCCAGTGCTCTGACCATCCTGGCCTACTGCCCCTTCCAAGCTGGGTTTTTGTTTGTGCATCTATGCCTTTCTTCTAGGCAGTTTGCAATTCAATTTTTATTGAAAATTTTAAATTAAAAGCTATGGAATTTATTATTTTGCTAGTGTCAACTATAGACTTATTCAAGTATCATTATATATGTCATTCTTTTCAGATGTACATTATGCTAGCTTTTTCTCTAAAGGCATTCTGATTTTCTATATCCCATATTTTTACTTCTATTAGTTTATCTCTGAGCATGAGAGCTTCATAAACACAACCATATACACATATATATGTATGTTCTTTAATAAAATCAAGGGTAATTAAATTATGACAATATTTTTTAAATATTTAAAATATTCTTAAAGATAGATACAATCATTCCATATGTTTTTGATGTATAGAAATTAATGTTTTGAAATGTTAGCATTTGTTATACTTTCTTACTAATTTTTAAAAATATTTTTATTAATTATTTTGTGATTTCACATCATGCACCCAATCAAACTCTGTCATTAGCCCTCTCAGTCTCATAAACACTTTTATGACCTCCCTATTTACAAAAGAACCCATTCACGCTGCTCCTTTACTTACTGGAGCATAAGTAAACTCCATGTAGCCAGCCCTTTAATAAAACAAGTCCTTAAATAGCATCCATCCAGTGTTTGATACTGATGTTTCTGATGACTTCCAATAAATTCAATGAGCAGTTGCGTGAACAAATCATGGCTTTAAGTTACACAAAGTCTTTATATGCACCTTAAGTTTTTGATTGTCATTATACTAAATCTCAATATGCACATTTTTAATATTAATTCAAGTCATTAAAAATAGAATGTTTTAATCCTTATGAAGTAATATTAAGACATTCAATTATGTATAAAACCATTAGGTTATTCAAAATATTTCAATGTATATATTGATATTCAAATATTATACATGTTAAAGTTGAGGAAAACTCTTATACTTTCCCTCCATAGTCATCATTCTGACTGTGTTCCTCACATTCACTTTTCTCAACTGTCTCATGTCTATTTTCTTTTCCTTGGATATCTTTTGACATAAAGATCCTCAACTATATCCACTTTTGTCTAAAAAAGAGGTTGCCTCAAATGCAGTGTCTTAACTTATTCTAAGAACAAGGATGTAAATTTATGGCTTATTTAAATTATCTCTAATGAAAGTGGTGATGTGACATTCCAACTAGTTTTCAAAAGATATTAGTGGAATAATCATTAATATTAAACAGAATCATAGTTCAGTTGTAAGCACATACACATTGTAATAATGGTATCTGCAACTTCATCTTTAAGTGATCCAATTCTGGATGCCACCATTAACTGGAAAGTACACCAAGCAAATACATGATGCACATACATGCATGCAATCAAAACATTCTAGGATAAAACAAAAGAAAAAAATTAAAATGAAACATTTTATTATGTCCACAGGTACGTCAAATATAACCTTTTTGACAATTCTGATGAATCAACAACCTTAAGTGAAATTATGCAAATAAAGGCCATAAGTGTACAATCCTTAAATATGTGCTAACTATGAAATAAATATACTTTGAAACATAAGAAAATTTTATAATACACTATGTTCTGAGTGTGTGTATTTTAAAAGCCATGGTGAAATAAAGCAGACAACTCTGTGGTAGGTAAAGTTGTACTATGAATGAATAACTGTACAGGATCAATAATATGAATTGAGTACAATTTTAATTCACCAAAGCACCAAGTAAATGGTGATAGAATGAACAAATACGTATTTTTTTTTTCCTGAGAGAAAAATGGAGCTTATCTCTACTGTTCCTTCCTGGAGCTTTGCAGTTTTCTTATATGTTCCAAAACGCTGTTGAGATGTGTAAAATTCTCCAGTGGATCTGACACTTACCTGTCACATTGGAAATCTCATTTTCAGGACAAGGAGTGCAATCATAGCAACAGGGAAGCTTGCCCTCCTGGGGGGATTTTCTGAATCCTGGAATACAGCTCTCACTGCACACAGAGTGAGGAAGCTTAAAAGTAAATATAGAAGAGAAAATACTTAAGAGTGTATTATTTTAAATCAATATAATGTTTGTTTATATTGAACAATGAGATATAAATTTTTGTATTTATTATTTTTAGATTCTTCTGTTTATGCCTTGCTTATTTCAATATGAAGGTTATTGTGCTTCAGTGATGATACAATGACAATAGAATTGTGAAGAAATGTGGAAATTTCAGAAATAACATAACATATGATTTTGGTTTACTGTCTACAAAACCAAATGGCCAATTGTAATGCCATACTGTTCATGTTTTATACTTCTGACAGCTTAGTAAGTAGATTTCTGGTGTTAAATTTACATTTGTCAACTAGAGAACTCTAGAATTAACTTGTTTTTTAAACTGTAAAAACAGACCTTGAACAAGGATATATACGGACAGAAAATGTGACTTTATTCATAATAAAATAAGGGAAAAAGAAATTAATTTATACACAACTGTATAAATATAATTAATCTTTCTCTTTAAAAATCTTTTACACTTGGATATAGAAATATTAAAGTCACTCTGTTATAGTAATTTTAACATCCATTATTGCAACTTAATGATAATAAGTTAGATTATATGATGACACAATAATTAATTATATTTTGGTCTACAGTATATACTGCCTCATTGTCATTTAGTCAGGAATTAAAAGCACAGGAATGATGACATTTCTTTTGGTATATTGCTTCCATATGCATCAGTTCACACCCCTCCTTTGGTATGCTGAGTGGAGTAAATGTAATAAATTTGTGCCTGACAATTCTTTAATCTGATAGTTCTTTGGCTTTCTTAATTTCGTGCAACGCTACTGAAAACAGGGAGATATGAGATCAGATTCATTCTGTGAGAGTTTGTTACTATTTCTGTTGTCTTTATTTCCTAAAACTGCTAAGAAAGGTTAGGGTGTATGTGAAGACCACTTGAGGTAATTTCCACTTAACTTGTAAACTAAATGTTGTAACATTCTGTGTGAGATAGTCTACTTTGTGGCACTTAATATAAAAAGACATATTCTTTAAATAGCTAGTTTGATTTCATTAGCTCTAGCTAAAGACTGAAAGAAGAAGAAGAACAACAACAAAAAGATGTAAAGAGCAATGTTTACCTGTATCTATATCATGATTTAGGATATAACATGTCTGTGTGAGACTTTTTTTTTATGACTTCCTGAATCATTAAGGACTGCTCACATCAAGTGTGTCCCAACAAAGCATATGTTTCTAACGTATGTCGTGGTATTGGGGGTACTGTTTTGGGCTATTGAAAGACATCTTAAAAGCAGGCAAAAAATTCTAAGCATAGATAAAGGGGAATAAGTGTAGAGTCAGGAGATGCTGTGAGCTGTTGCTGAAGAGGAAGATGTAAATAATTAAGGTAAATCACGGGCCACATGGCACAAATTAATAAAAAAAAAAGATGAGTTAAGATGCAAGAGCTAACTGAAAAAATGCCTGAGCCATAGTTCAAGCAACATATGGAAATGATAAAAAAAATCATAATTCTAATTCTCGGAATGAGGCAAGAAAAATTTTCTAATATGACAGTAGTTTTAAGCACAAAGGTGGGCATTGAGTAATAAACTAATAATCATTATACCCACAAACAAATGTTTATGGACATAGAGATTAAAGCCATGAGATAAGATTCAACCCACCTCTGTAAATTCTGTAGCCCACTGTATCATATGGTCAAACAGAAACAGTTTCTGTCCCTGTGGAGCTTTTGGAGAAAATGTCCCAACTTTCATTTTTTGTCTGAGGCTTTCAGGAAAATTCCAGAGGTTGAAAATATCATATTCTGTATCTATTTTCTTTTGTGAATCCAAAATCACAATGCTTCCAGCACCATTTTTGAATTGGTTATTTTTGAGAAAAGAGTGAAGCTTTAAATAGAGGTAAAGTTTGATTAAAAGAGGCAGAGTCCCAGCACACTCTGGAGCAGGGGCAGATAAACTCTGCTGGTCACCATACTCACAGCTCTTGCTGAGGGAATTTGCATGGCTACCCACCTCCATCTCGAACTGAGCAAGCCAACAACTCCAGGGGTCTCTGAAGGACAGACTCAGACGCCGTCTAGAGGTGATTAGGAGTCACCAGGCCCAAGTGCCTATATCCCAGGCTGGGAGGGAGAGTGGAGCTCTCATAGCTTCTGGTTCCGTTCCCGGACCAAGTGCTGTCTGCAGAGTCCCAGCGCACTCTGGAGCAGGGGCCGTTAAACTCTGATGGTCACCATACCCACAGCTCCTGCTGAGGGAATTTGCACGGCTTCCCACTGCCACCTCGAACTGAGCAAATCAACAACTGCAGGGATCTCTGAAGGACAGACTCAGACCCTGACCAGAAAGGTGACAGGAGGCACACAAACCTGAGTGCCACAACTGACCAGGAGCCATCTAACAATGAACCACTGAAGCCATGGACAAACGTCAGTGCAAAAAATTACATAATAATACAAAGGACAACATGGTAACTCCAGAAGAGAGTGGCGATCTTACAAATACAAGACCTGAACTGAGCAATGAAGAGGAAACAGAAGGAAGCAACACCAAAAATTCCTTTTTCATGATCATTGAAGCTCTAAAAGAAGATATGAAAAAAAGCCTTAAAGAAATAGAAGAAAATACAAACAAACAATTGGAAGAGATGAACAAATCTATGAAAGAAACAGGCCAGGAACCAAAAGCTGAAATAAAAGCTGAAATAGAAGCAATAAAAAAAGGTACAAAATGAGGGTAAGATGGAAATAGAAAACCTGAAGAAAAAAGCTGGAAACACAGATACAAGCATAACAAACAGAGTTCAAGAGATGGAAGATAGAATCTCTGAAGTGGAAGACTCAGTAGCTCAAATAGATATATCAGTCAAAGAAAATAGTAAAACTAAAAAAGCCATAACTCAAAATGTTCAGGAAATCTGGGACACCATGAAAAGAC